>OMNN01031278.1:0-18141 GCA_900302755.1 Chromis chromis | reverse complement strand
CCGGTCATGACCTAAAGAACCAGATCCTGGATCCAAGCGGCTGAAATGAGTTTCCTCCTCAGGGTGGCTGGGCCTCCCTTAGAGATCGGGGGAGGAGCTCAGTCACCAGGGAGGAGCTCGGAGTAGAGCCGCTACTTCTCCACGTCCAGAGGAGTCAGCTGAGGTGGACATCTGTTCTGGATCCTCCTGGACGCCTCCCTGGGGAGGTGGTCCAGGCACCAGGAGGAGGCCTCAGGGTAGACCCAGGACACGCTGGAGGGACTACGTCTCTGGGCTGGGCTGGGAACACCTCGGGGTCCCACCAGAAGAGCTGGAAGAGGAGTCTGGGGTGAGGGAAGTCTGGGCCTCCCTGCTTAGACTGCTGCCTCTGGACCCGGCCCCGGATAAGAGGAAAAAGATGGATGGATGGATGTACAAAATAAAAAGTTATACATGAGTATTAATTATAGAAATAACATTATTGCACATGCTACAACTCTACAGTTTCATTCAGCAGATGCTTTTATCCAAAGCGTTGTACATAGGTAGGTAGGCGGGGCAGCATTAAGGACCTTTTCTAAGGGTCCTCACTGGATACCTGCACCCTGACCGGGATTTGAACCACCGATCTCTCATGCCAAGGTCTGGGGTGTTAGTCACTGAGCTATCCAACTGCCACATGCCAGTGGTATTGCACAGATTCTTTTCATAAATTGAAATATTGACAGGGCTGCACTGTGGCTCTGTGGTTAGCACCGTCGCCTCACAGCTAGAAGATCCGCGTTCGCGTCCCGGTTAGGACGCCTGGGATCTTTCTGTGTGGAGTTCTCCACTGGGTTCTCTCCAGGTTCTCCAGCTTCCTCCCACAGTCCAAAAACATGCTGAGGTTAATTGATGATTCTAAATTGTCCGTAGGTGTGAATGAGAGTGTGCTTGGTTGTTTGTCTCTATGTGTAGCCCTGTGATGGACTGGAGACCTGTCCAGGGTGTCTCCTGCCTTCACCCTAAGTCGGCTGGGATAGACTCCAGCCCCCCCGCGACCCTGCAGAGGATTAAGCGGTGTACAGATAATGGATGGATGGATGGATGGATGTTTTAGAATTATATCTCATGTTTTGTTTGTTAAATCTGAAACTACTAATTAGATACTAACGCTGTCAAGTGAATGCATAAAGAGAAGCTCAGATTTGTACTGAAGTACATTTATTTGAGTTGCTGGTCAAGCACAACCATTTACTGTATGAATTTGGTGCTGCAGTACTGATGTAGAGATGGAAAACTCTTAAATAAAAATAAAAATCCTTATCCCATTCCCCATTTTGTTTGATTTTCCTCAGAACCTATTACATTAGCGTCTGACTGTGCTGCATCATGCTGTGGATGAAGTGGAAGATGATGGTGGACTCCCTGCGTGGACGGAGAAGGAGGCTGCCCTGTTCCCTTTGGTTCGTCCTGCTGTTCGCTGCTGGAGGTCTGGTTCTCTTCATCCACCAGCAGGATCTGTCAGAGATGGTCCAGCAACAAGGCCCAGGTTAGTCTCTACTTCTCTTAAAACAACATAAGGGTCTAACTGGTATGGCTTTTTGAAGGCTGATACTTCAGTATTAACCCTCACACAGGCCAGTTTTTTAGTGTTCCTCAGCATTTTCTCAGCAGGCTTGACAAGTTCTCGTAACAGCGCTCACTGGTTTTAATTTTTTCTTCTGTGATTTTAGAAAAAAATACATACAACCAACACTGGAATGTTATAGAAGTAACCACAAATGCAGCCGTAATCCGAGCAATAATCCAGAGCCACGGCTTTAATCACACAGCCAGGAAGAGCAGTGACAGTTATCGTCCAGCCAATAGGTGTATAGTTTCAGAGATGATCCGTTTCAAAGCAATAATGAGCAATAAGAGCATAAAGTGTCACAATATCTCTCCTTTCTGTCATGTTTGCTGTGTTGTTCCAGAGACTGACAGTGTTGTGTAACATGTTAACTCTTCCAATGGATCAGGGGGAGAGCAAATTGCAAAGCAGCACATAAATAGTCAGAAACAAGCAAAATCTATGAATTTTCTAAGCTGACTGTGGAAATCTTTCAAAAATACGTTTGATCACGAGAGAATCTGTATGGAAACAACACAGCTGAATACATTATCAGGTAGATCTTTGAAATGCACAGGAAAACTACACATGCATCGTATTTATTTGGCAGTTTGGCAATGAAATACACTGACTCCATGATAATGACTTGCTCATTATCTGCCTTATACATCTGCACAAATGTCTGTCACAGGCTAACCAAAATTACAACACATACATACAATATAGCATCATACTTTTGCAAAAACAATAATGATCTGACCGTAATGAACACACACACACACGGACACAACTGCACTCATTAATGCACAGAAAGAAAAGTCATACACAAAAGCCTTAAAACACACAGATGCGAGCATACACAGAAAGATATAAGCACATACACAGGTAAGCTAATGTAGAGATGCTCACTGGTAAAGCAATGCACACCTCAAGCCCTTTAGTACATACAAATAAACACATGCAAACAGAGGGAGCACACACATGAATACATATATATGCATAAAAGCAATCATACTGTCAATGTAAAATACAGCACACACAGACTATATGTACACTCTCATACACATTAAAAATTAAACCAAAGATTGTGTGTTTGTTATATTACTTGTTGTGTGCTGTGTTCACATTTAACCAGGGTGTATGGTGTAGAAAATAGCTGCTCCCCGTATTGTGCCATTTTCATTCCAGCTCAGAGGGCATGTGGTCAGTTTCCAATCCTCCTCCAGGAGAAAGCCGCACATTCAATTTCCAAATGAGTCAAACCTTTGTCCCTGTAAAGTGACCCGGTGTGCTTCTGCTCGGCACTCAGCATTAAGGGGATTGGAGTTTAAGCAGCCATGATGGACGGAGTGTCCTGATCATGTAAAACTAAGCTGCTTCATGTCTCAGAAACAAGAGATCAGCTGCTTGCTTATGCACATCTTTGGCCTGTACTACACTTCCAGCCAAATGAGAGTGGCATCAGTTGCATGCGGACCAGCTCCTGACTTTTTATACACATCACAGACTCATTTGGATTCCAGGAACCACCACCTAAAGAACCAATACCCAGTTAACATGAAAGGACCTATAAATAAGTAAACAAATAAAAATGAGGGAGCTGTAATGCATTACGAATATGTTTGTGGTGATCAAAAATAACACTGGTAAACTGGCCAAGGAGGCACTTCGGAGATAAAAAAAAAAAAATCATCACCAGAGAACCTCAGAGTCAGAGAAGCTGCAATGAGTATCTGCACTATCATGTGTCAACAGCAATGTGAATCATTATGACTATGAGCAGTGTCACACTCCACAGCAATAAGAGCCACTTAGCCAGAGTGGAATCTCTCCAACCCTCTATTCCCCTGATTGTCAGATGCTTTCAGGCGCGGTGTCAGGTGAAAAAAAGGCCATTCCCAATGACACAAACACAAGCAGGACACACACAGAAGCGCATATGCAAGTCGAACATTATGTACAAACACACAAACCATGACAACCAGTATTTAATATTCATGGCAAATATCAGACCAAGACCCATAAGAGCTTGTAAGAAGTTGGTTCATGCAGTCAAGGATTACAAGAACTACTTGCAGTGCAAAATCAGTTATAAAAGCCCAACACTATTTCCCAAAAGTTATGTCTCTAAACAACTCAACAGCATTCTCTCTTATGCTTTGAAATAAATAGATTTCCTCCCTGAAAGGTAAAAGTATGATGTGGTAGGAAATGTATCCAGTTTCAAAGAACCACAAAGGACTTTTACCCAGGAGACCAGGGTTCGCATCCCTTTCTGGGTTACCAGGGTGACAAGTCCTGCCTTATCTAATATACTGTGACTGGTTGGTTCAAAGGGAATGACAGTAACATAAATGGGAAAGATCTGTGGAAATGGCACAAATATAATCTCAAAACGTAATTGAAAATGCAGAAAGCGCTGGAAAGTCTCATGAACTGTCACACAAAGTGGACTGAATGACTTTAATGGAGCAACATGTTTCAGTAAAAGCACAGATCAGTGTTACCAGAGGAGGCAGTTGGTTTTAACCTGAAATCTCATTTGATGCTTTTAAAAAAATAATAATGATAATTTTATTGCATTTTACATTTAACTGGCCCTTTTTATAGAATGGCTTATTGTATGTTTGCACACAATTGTTCTGTGTTTTTTTTAAAACTTTATTTATATAGTTTTGGTCATAATTCCAGCCTGCTGACATCTGGAAGACTAAAACAATAATAACAATCATGATAATAATAATCTAACCTTTATTGATCCCCTTGGAGAAATTCCTTCTCTGCATTTGACCCATGCTATTCAAAGTTAACCTTATAAGTACTAGGAGCAGTGGGCTGTCGCGGTGCAGCACCCGGTGAGCAGCCAGGGGTTAAGGGCCTTGCTCAAGGGCCCACAGTGGTGGTGACTGGGACAAGCGGTCGCTCTCACTTTCCCACCTCAACCTCTTGCCAATCCGGGGACGCGACCCAGTGACCCACCAGACCAAACCACTAGGCCACCACTTCCCCTATAGATCATGCGTTATTTCCAGATTTCCTTAATTTTATTTAGAGGAAAAAACTAGATTGCTTCCTCATAGCACAAAGAAAAAACAAATGCACACACAGCTAAACAAAGATGAACTGTAACAGATGTTTACAGCAGCAGGGGAGTCATTTTACTGCTCTCCTAAATTTAGCTATAATGTGGGTTTTGTTTGAGACCTGTATGATAGTCTGCCTGCTAGTACTGCAAACTGCAACGACATCTGACGCAATTTATATTATATATATATATATATATACAGTAGATATGTATTGTAATTCTAGTGGATTAAGCCCCTCAGCTGCCTCCGAGCTGCCACCTCTGCCTGTTTCACTCCTTCAGCTACAGTGGCACTTATTCCTGTTACCTTGTGGGTAAAAGACAGCTCAGTTGTGCATAAAAGAGCTTACTGGTATCATAGTGTCAACTCACACAGTGCTGCACACAGCTTCTCATCTCTTTACTACATGTGAGTGAGCAATGGACTTTAATTTAGCTTTACATGCTGTCTTTTGAACAGCTGTGTGGAGGAAACACGCCTCACCAGCTGACATCACAGTTTGACAGATACTCACACACCTGAAATCATAGTTACCTGGTGACAACATAATTTCATCCGAGTCATATTTATGTGTATTATATGGAGTGATTCCTCAGTTTGTGAGTAGAAGTGCTGCAGTATTTGCAGTTACAATTAATTGTAATAAACTTTTAATGAGGAAAACGTATATCCGTCTTACATATTGTGCTGATTTCATATCAAGCATTTGTGCCAGAGCTGTGATGTGTTAAGACTGATTGGTATAAAAAAGTATAAGGAAGTATAACCATGCATACAGAAACACAGTGCAGCCTAGAATGCCTCAAAACAGAAAAAGCAGGTGTTTGATATGACATCCTCCAGTGGGAGTTTCGGGGAATCATTCTACGACTTCACCTTGAAGTTGTGGTTGGAAGGAAACTCTCCACATCCTCGCTACCTGCTAAATACTGCAGTACACAGAAATTTGAAAGATGAAGATGATAAAAACATGCTACAATTTGAAAATACTCTGTCCACCTGCAGCTCTTCCCTCTCCTCTCTCTGTTCTAAGCCCCGACCACCAGACAAGCAAGCGCTTCAAATGCACCAAGATAGTGAAAATGCAAATCAGCATTCATTTGTGGCTTAACCTAGGATTCAAACTCCCACTGAAAGTTCTCCTTTTAACCCATTTCACTGGACTTTATTTGCTTATTATACTAACTCCTCTGAAAGATAAAAAGCTATGTCATTGGTTGAAATCTCCCATCGCAGGCTTTCTAAATCCTGAAAACAAAGCCAGGACGAGCTAGTTTCATCTGAGACCACTTGAATAACAATATGCTGAAAGAGTATGAATGCCAAGAGTATAGGATTTTTACCCAATGATGCCAAAAAAAAACCTGCCTCCCCCAGCTCTAATGGCAACAGTGCCATCTTTGCCAATATCAAGAACATTGTCGAGTATCGCTAAAACCTTAATGACAATGGAAGCAAACACTTCTTACTACTTCAGTGATAGTGTAGTGATACAATGTGGGGCCCATTAGCAAGTACTTTATTTCAGTTTAGATGCGGGAGTGGTTCATGTTGGTGTTACCCTGGACTGCACTATAATGAAACGTTTTTGCAGTATTCTGTGTCGATACTTTAAATGTTAGTATAGAAGAGGTTTTAGTGAAGGCATCAAGTATGATGAATGAAATTTGGAAGGCACTGGATAAAGTGGGGGCTGCACGGTGGCTTGGTTGTTAGCACTGTCGCCTCACAGCTAGAAGATCCCCGGTTCGCGTCCCGGTTAGGACACCTGGGATCCTTCTGTGTGGAGTTTGCATGTTCTCTCTGTGCAGCGTGGGTTTTCACCGGGTACTCCGGCTTCCTCCCACAGTCCAAAAACATGCTGAGGTTAATTGATTCTAAATGTATGTAGGTATGAATATGAGTGTGCTTGGTTGTCTGTCTCTATATGTGTAGCCCTGTGATAGACTGGCGACCTGTCCAGGGTGTCCCCTGCCTTCGCCCGAGTCGGCTGGGATAGGCTCCAGCCCCCCGCGACCCTACAGAGGATTAAGCGGTGTATAGATAATGGATGGATGGATAAAGTGGAATAAGACTGGCAAACATATCTGCAGAAGTTCACTGAATCTGTACCAAAACTGTAATCCAAAGGAGAAATGAATTAGCATAGACTTATTATCCTGATACTAAGAAAGCTACCCCTATAGCCAGAATGCAACAATCTTGAACCAAGCAACGTGTCGAGATTGACAACTTCATTAATTGATGGTATTTTGGGTGACATTGTTAACTATATAAGTGTGAATGAATGCTAACAAGAGATGGCAGCATTTCATTAACCCATTAGAACCAAACACAACATATGCTGGGAACTTCTCGTGAGTTTACAGGCTTATGTCTAATGATCTCTCTCACTTTTGATTAGTCGCCATTTTTCAAAGACATAGTAAATGTCTTATGATGTGTTTTGCAGCCTAAGCACATCCTTTTATCTCTTCTACTGTATTGCTACTTGGATATTGAAGTAAGAATTTCACTTTACTAAATCATGCATGAGAGACTGTGTGCTGTATACAGAACACAGTGGCAACACAGCCTTCCCAGCCCCCTCGCTAAAGCACAATGAGCAAGCAGTATCTTTGCCTTAAGCTATGGTGCTTCACCCCAGCAGAAGCTCATATCTAATAGAGCCGAGTTATAATACATCGGGTGTCAGCTTTTATCTGCCTCCCCCTCCTTCTCCACCTCTTTATTTGGCTTGCAGTGGACTTGGGAGCTTTGTATCCTATGGTTTAGATGGCTCGCACAGTGGTAGTTGAGAAAAGTGCACTTTAAAAGACAACAGTCACCCCGTGGTCTCGACCAAGTAATTGTTTAAGGACAATTGGAAGAAAAGCCGCCAGTTTCTCAAGGAGACACCTGAAGAGCTAGCAGTTCAGATAAATTGTCTGCACAAATTTACACCTCTGGGCATTTTTCAGATGAGTGTGGCAAAAAAAGGAGCAACTGCTGGAGTGGAAGGTCGGCATGTGTGTCACCTCACAGACCTCAACACAGAGCAATCCATAAATGGAGGAGAGGAGCAGGAGTGGAAGCTGCACTGCATGTGTGTCAGAGAAAACCTTAAGAGCAAGCGAGTGCATGGCTCTCTGTGTAATTGATAACGCTGTTTGTTAAGTGCTCTTAATAATAGTAAGCTACATTAGTGCAGCTGAGCATTTCTAGGTAGAGATGGGTTTATACTACACAAAAATATACCCACTTTAGTCGTTTACTCTAAAGTAGTGTACACACTATTTTAATTTAAGAATACATTTAAAAAAAATCTTGAACACCTTGGACTGTATTGAAAACATTTTCAAACGCAAACCTCACCAACTCACCTGTTGGGTTAGAATTAGAAAATACCTGCAGGCACAAACACAACTTGAACAAGTGTGACAGGGTAAGAAATGGATTTCTTGCTTTTCATGGACAACTGTTTTGTGTTTGTTATTCCAACATGTGTTCTGTATTCGCAGAGTGAATATGTCATTAAACAGCACGGCTTTGACCGCAGTAGCTTGTCACAGCATGTTAGTTTAAAGGGGGGAAAGCAGTTTTGATATTTTGATGGCTCTGAGATTTTAAAGAACGAGCCACTTGTAATTAAAGAAATGAGTTGTGCTTCCTTTCTCACTCAGCTGTATCCATCAGCTTCCAGCTGTAGCATGTAGGGATCAACATCTTAGAGCACTGATCGGCTGGAACACTTGCAACTATTGCATTGGCCAAATTAAAATGAACAAAGCTGTGAACACTTCTGTTAATGGAAGCACAACCAAAACTTACATGTAGTTGCTGAGAATGGGTGTGACTGGCTTATATAGCATTCACCAACACAGCATAACACAACACTACTGATCAGTATGAGCACTTATGATGTTTTAAATGTACATACAATGAGTTTGTAATGTAAAAAGGCTCACTTATTGGAATCACCAGACTCTACAGCTTCCCTCAACTCCATGTGAGTGTTTAAACTTCTTTCAGCTCGCTGTTTGCCTTTTCAAACTTGAAACTTAACTGAGTTTGCTCACCCTCATTGTCCCATATTGTTGTTTTTGGGTTGGAGTAGACAATTGTTTTGAGCGAGAAAGCTATAACCACCCACTCTGTGCTACCTGCTCAGCACCGAATGCGAGTCAGACACTGCAAGTCGCTCGGTGTTGAACACAGTGACTCATTTAGAAACTAAAGAGCCAGATATTTTCTCAGGAGTTGGTGAAGAGGTGGTAAAACAAAATCTGTTATTGAAGGCTTTAAGTTACTCTTTCTTGCCTTAACTGAGTTTGTACGATTCACTAGGTGGCTAGGGTGGATGTTAAAAACTTCTTATAGCAGAAAAGATGTCATCAATACCTTTGATTTTGCTCCATACCGAGTGGCTGACGTCTACTGTAACTGAGTGGGATGCTGGTAAAGGCCAAGGTTTGAAAATGTCAGTCTCCACCGACTGCCTTTTCTTGAGTGAAGTAAAAACACTTCTTTCCTTTGAATGCCATGATAAATTTAAGTCTATGATACAGCCCAGTCAAGTCAACTACCCCCACTAAGAATATAAAGTAGAAGTAAAAGGTCCATATTTAGTGATGCAACATTTAGGCAGAATGCCATACAGTAAGCTGGCAGCTGCAGAGGAAGCACTGTGCTCAATAAAACGGCAAAGTAATGTTTCCTCGAGAAGTTCTGATAAATGTTAGGAGACAAGCAGACAAAACATTGCAAATGCAGGAGGTTAACACTTGGAAGATACTGCACTGGGGAAAGCATAAAGGCAGAGGAGGAAAAGTGATGAAGACAAACAACATCTTTAGAAGCACAGAGACTAGTTGTTTGGGCTGTGATCATGTCAAGTTTATTCTGAAATACCACGCTTTTCTGCATTCAGGCCATTTCGGGTAAAATAAATAAAAATGAGGAATAAAATTAATCTGGCTGTGCACCGGTGGCCTACTCAGACTCCCCATTCCTCCCTCTCTGTCCACATGGAGCCTGCCAGGAACCGGGCATATTGTTTCACGCTCGAAGGAAAAATTTGATCTCTCTGTCAGAGGTCCAGTAATCCCTTAAGCCTTGTCTGTTTGCATAGTCCAATTTAGCTGTCTCTTAATGTAATTAAATTGTGCTGATGACCCTCAGAACAGTAGAACTGCACTGTGCATGTAAACAAATCCACCACTGGATGCGGAAAAATCTCTGTGTTATTTTATCCCGCTTTTCCATTCTTTCATGTGTGTGCGCAAAGCTCCTTTAACAAAGCCTGTTTGTGTTGTGCTGGCACCAACCCCCCCATTCCTCCCAAAGCAGGAAGATTGAAAAGCATTGGAAAGCAATACTTGGCAAAGCCAACTCTACCACAGTGCTTTTACACAACCTTAAGTACAGTATCCCCCCCCTGAAAACAAGGGGTATTCTGTCTCTAGAGCATAAGTATGACAACACACCTTAATTGGAATGTTGAAGCAGTGCAAGCCAAGCTTTGCCATCCTGCTCAGTGTTGGGATCACATGACATCCGACATGGGGCATGGGTATCCCAGCAACTATTAAAGCCACCACTGTTCCAAGGTTCAGGTCTGCCTTTTCCTGTTCACCTCAGGGAGCAGAGGAAACCTTACTGGGGGCCTCTGGGATATCCTGAAAAGGAAAAAGAAAAAAAAAACAGACTATTTTTATGCATGGGTATCAGGTGGCAGCATCTCCGTCTCTCGTGCCTCTTCCAGACCTGGGTCACGTCAATTGGATTTAATATGGATCTGCTCAGAGGCAACTGCAAGGTCATGTGGTTTTTCCATTAACATTAATGCCCGGGGTTATGCCATGGGAGCCTTGCAACATAATCTGTTTTCCTTGCCATCTGATCCTGCTCACCAGTGGCTTCTGTATGCCAATCTATCCAAAAAGATTTTATTTTCCACATCCCTGTTCCAGCAGAGGTCAGTGTAAAAAATACTGAAACTGCTGACAAAAGAAATGTAGCCCTTTAAGACATGTATAGATGGCTTTTAAGAAATAACTGTAGCTAAAACTATTTTTAAATTTAAGTTGAAAACCCACAATTAAGCGAAAAACTGGAACATGAATTTGTACTTTCTCTTTGACATTGTGTGATCCAATGGAAATGGGTATACAGTCACAGTTCACATTACTGCAGCGTTCTCCACTAACTGTCCATTGAAACTCACTCCCAAAAGTAAAAATTGCTCCTTCCAGAAAACCATGAAATATAAAACACAAATCCAAAAGAAGCCATACAGTACGAGAGGAGGGGCAAGAGAGAGAGGGAAGACATTGATTGAAATAAGAAAAGGAAAAACATATGCTGTGATCTTTCTTTCAACTCAGCGGAGTTGAAGATGCATCTTTTGAGCCACTGACAAGCAGACAGGGTTAGGCACCCTACTGAGCAGCAGAGCATGGCTTGGCTGTCCTGCTGTTGGTGGTGGAGCTTTAAGGTTGTGCTTTTCCATAATACCATGCTGGGTGACATTAGGAACTCCAAAGGAAATAAAACAGAATGGGGCTAGAACACCAGGTGGATCCAACAGTGAGGCTGATTTTTGAAAATGTCTTTGAAGACAGTAATCACAGTCGTTCCCTCTCGATGCTGTCAGTCATGCTATGTCACTGCAAGAACTGAGGCTCTCTCTGTGGCTGTGAACACAGAAGAATGTTTCTGTAGGAAGCCAGCTTCAGATTCATATAGACAGTTGGAAAATCATAGATGGAGCCACAAGCCTGGCATTTTCCAATCGTCTCTATCTCAAACTGTCTCCGAAAAGATGAAGTTCATAGTAATAATTATGCTCCCACGTTTTCTGATTGTTTTGAAGGATAGATTCTATCTGGTTTATGATGGAACCCATGTACAATAGTATCAAAGCTAAAAAAAAATCCAAACGATGTCAATATATGTGTGTGCCTTGTCTGGTTCTTCCATTTGTATTGAATACATATCAGTTACAGTCTGTGTCTTTGTGTTTTGACTAACTGGAGCCATCGAAAGGCCAACTGAGACACAGTTGGCAGGACACCTCTCCAGAACAATGCTTGTATTGTGGCCATGTTCCTCTGCAACTATTATGAACTGGTCAGCCTCGGCAGTATGCAGCCGTGCTGACAATGATTAAACTCAGTGCTTGGCTTCTGGCTCTCTATGACATTGTCCTTGTCGCCAGTGTCCTGATAGATTGTGTTTGTTCATTATTGTAATTTTGATGAAGAGCTGGCCGTATTTTATAAATTTTATACATCAATGCAGAAAATTTGAAAGGGTCCACGTCTTTTCTTGCTACTATCTACACTTTCAAACAGGGGCAAGAGGTGTTAGAGGGCTACATATGTACTAACAGAACTGGAGTTACACCCAGTAACTAGTACATCTCTGGCAGAACCTTTTTTGCAGAACCATTTCTCTACAGCAGTTTTCCCATACAGATGCATTCTAGCAGCACAACCACCCCTCATTCAACCACATACCACCAAGTAGTTCTGACCAACCAGAAAATGTTCACACTGATTTTGTCTCTGATGAGTGTATAGACAGTATAACAACACAACAGTTTTGTGTGAAAAATCCATAAACGTGCATATGATTTAGGTTTAGCTGTGTATTTAGTTGAAGCTCTCGTTCTTTAACACTGTCGGAATGAAACCTACTTTAAAGAACTCTGGAGACAAACTGCTGAACAATGAAAACTCGACCCAGAACCTGCAGCCAACAGAAAGAAACAAAAGGCTGGATGGAAACCGTGTGATGTCTCAACTAGGTGGGTGTCCTGAGCAGAACAAGAACACCTTCGACATGAGTTTGACATGTACTTATCTTGTGTAATTTAAATTGTAATAATCTTATGAGTTTTATCAGCAGTTAAAGAAGCATAACTTAAGTAAACGTTTCAGATTTTAATCAATTGACCAAAATAATATTATGATTTACAGCAAAATAGGTTTTAAAGAACAAGACATTGTGCCACCCCAGTATGAGTAATATGCCTCCCCTATAAAAATGGTCTGGCTCCGCTTTCAAATATTTATGCGTTCAATTTTATTATCTGGTTAACCATGATCAGTCTGCATATGTACCTGCAAATATTTATATTAAAGCAGAAATGTAGGACCTGTACTAGTAAGAAAAAAATTTGATTTCCTCCCTGCTCCAATATGCAATGGCTTGTTTCCCTACACTCATATTGAACCACTTTTTAAGAAGTTAATGTAGGTTGCTTATGTCCCCAGAATGTGAATTTCAAGTTTCAGCTCAAAATACTGCACAGATTGTTCACTCATGCCTACACTTCCCCTGGTTTAACCCTGTTTCAAGCAGACTGTTTCAGTGTCTCAGCTGCTGCCCATGCCCATACAGCTAATAGCCAGGATGAGGGCTACAGACACACCTCGCTCAGCATCTGCTCTAGTCAGAGGCCCAGTCTCAACACTCACAAACTCATGGACTTAATGCGTACTCGCTAAATGTGTGAGGGCTTCAGGCTGTCTCACTGTTAAATTGTCAAGTGCATAGGGGCTCTGATTCAGACTTTTCATTGCTATGATGCGCCCTTTTTGTGAGTTCGCATATCAGCAGCCTTTCCGGGGGGACTTGCCTATAGTTCATAGCAAAATTGGTGACATTTAAGCATGGTTGTCCTGCCCGACAGAAAATTCACACAAACCAAGCATGGATGGTGTATGAAAGTATGAAATGCTAGACAGCATCTGGCTACTCCACATAGGATATACAGATGTTGGTGGCTTTCTTGTGTTTTGATAGTTTGCTAAAATGTATAATGACTGTAATGTCACAAACAGGGAGTGATCAACTGATCAAACAGCAGCATGTCCAGGGGTTAATTTGGGATTTCTGAAGAAGGTGAGCCTTTGGCCATTGAGGTTGGAGCTCACAGACTATGCTGTAGACAAATTATTATTGAGGAAGTAGTTCCTGGAACACTGTACACATTGTGTTTTGTAGATGTGGACTGTCCGGAGTAAGAAATGTTCTGTTTCTGGAAACAGATGTTTAGCCAATTAAAAAAATTAATTAAAAAAATGCTACTATTTAAAATAAAAAACTGAATTCCATTTATTTCCATTGCATTAGGGAAATTTTGGCATCCATTTTCTCAAATGAAATCTGTCCATACCACGAGGATTCTCATTTTCTTTTATCAAAATATTTCACTCTCTGAAGCTTTTAGTTATTTGGATGAAGTAAAACATGCTGAGGTTAATTGGTGATTTCAAATTGTCCATAGGTGTGAATGTGTCTGAGTCGGTTGGGATAGACTCCAGCCCCCTACGACCTTATAGAAGATTAAGCGGTGTATAGATAATGGATGGATAGATGGATGGAAAAACAAATTCATTTTCATGAAACATTAAGTCCCAAAGGTAAATAATACAACATCCCTAACCTATACCCAAATACACGGAAAACAACATCCCTAACCTATACCCAAATCTGCTACAATACAGTAGCAGATGACCATTTTTAATGTCTATTGTTTTAATAGATATTATTTGCATTTAATTAATAGTTTAGAAAACACTGCCATTAAATATGCACATATGTTTATAATGATCCAACTTAAGTATCTGCTGTAGAATAAACTCTATTTTAATTATTAGACTAACTAACTGCTGTCTTACTTTTTGGATACTTAAGGAAATCCTCGCAGTAACGCACTACTGCAAACATTACTGCATTTAAGTAGCAAAACTGAAAGCTCGTTGTAATAATCCAATCAATTCCTCTGGAAAAAAAAATCTTGATACCCCAGAGGAAACAACATTCAGACTTTTAAAAAATGGTAGATTCATCCTGAACACGACTGCTGTGTTTCCAGTGTTTCACTATAGAAACTGTGAATCTGTGTAGTAGTTCAGCTGTTTGCTGTGCAGAAAAGCATTTAGGTTAATAAGGCTATGTCCAATCACAGTGACATGTCAGAAGATGTAAATATTTAATGATGTTACCGCTTCTGTGCCACCTGTATAAATTGAGGCACAGCCTTGCTCCTAGTTTGGAGACAACATGGATCCTGCTGCTGTGTGATGCTGCGGATGTTTGATAATGTCATAAAAAGGAAGGTGACATTCTGCGTTCAGCGCAAGCAGAGTCTGACAGCAGATTTCAAGATCTGAATGTGAGTTGGTAATGCTGTAATACTGAAGGAGACTGGGCGTGATTTGGCTCAGTTCTGGTGTCCTCTGGCCCAATTTAACCCCTGAGTGTGTCCCATTCCTCCTTTTTATACTCCCTGATCTAAGGAGAAAGGAAGAAAAAATATTTGGCAGGACTCTAGACACCGGGACATGTAATCATGTTCAAAGATAATGAAAAAGTGGATTTTCTATGATATGGCCCCTTTAACTTCACTGCTAGTGTCAAAATGTTGTCAGCAGCCAATGATACAGGTTCACTAAATGCTTCTTTTCACCTTGATATCTACTTAATCCTTAAGACAGCCGCCTAGAGTGTAATCTCTCCACTTAACAATAGCCCTGGTTTCCTGCTAAGGCCTGCTGTTGACAGAGCATAAATGCAGAATGAGGTGATGTGTCAGCTTTTGTCAAGAGACGTCTGTTGTAAAGTGTCAGGCCGCCCAGCATGAATTAAAACCTAAGCTTCATTTATTCTTGTGACAAAAGATACTGTATCATATCTTTCCCCATAAGACATAAACAAACAGATAAGTTATGAAGTGAACTGGTGAATCCTTCACCGCCAGATTTTACCTGTTTTCTTTAATATGCGGTCGCAGTGACAGCAGTGTTTACTTGAGTCTATTAGGACCAAACCAATCATCTCTACAGGCCTAAGTGTTGGAAGGAACATTTAATCTCCTCTGAGAGGTGGTGAAGATACCATCTACTCTTCTCCCTGTCGGCTGTCTGACAGAATAAAACTTTGTCTGTAGAATTAATTTCATCAGACAACACTGATGTGTTGCATAAGCAGTATGTGTTTTCTAATGTCACTTTCTCCGTATGAGTCTGTTCATATCAAACATAATGGTCCTGTCAGAAAGCTTGTCTTCACCGCTGCAGACACATCAGAAAAGCAGAAAGCCTTTCCCAAAGTATTCGCAACCAAAAAAGTGTGTAAGTTTGAGCTTTGTAGCCATCTTCCAGTAGGCTGCGAACGCTATAGACAGGAAGAGACATGCAAAGAGAGAGTGGGAGGAGAGACGGAGGTTATATAACCACCGCTCTCACCAAAGAGACATCTTGCGGCTTCAAAAGCAAAGCAGTGATAATAAATGCCAATGTTCAAGGTTGCTCAAGTTATCATCTGCTCAGTAACGGAAGATTATGCAAGATGGGTTATTGTTAGCACAGCAAAAGTGTATATTTTATCATTCCTTTAAACAGGTCAATTAATAATATGTTAGAATAACTGACTCTCTCTCAAACATAACAATGAGACATCCAAGGCTTAAATCTGGTATTAAAAGATATAATCTGCTCCCATGTTGAGTGAACTCGAATAAGGGCTCTCTATGCTTACCTGCAGTGCCGATTTCTTCACAGTATCTTTTCATAGATGAATGACTTTCAGATTTTGCAACAAAATATTTGAGCAACAAAAATAACATTTATATGTTACATTGAATAGACTGCAGTACAAAAGATGGTTGTCCAGCCACCATAACAAGGTCAAAAAGCAACATCAAAAATATGATGTTTTCGTGATGGAATCTTGGCCTCTGGAAGCTGAGGGTTCAGATAAAACATTTAGTCTCCACACATTTGTGGGTAGTTTGTTTCTCTGTGACATGAAGTTTTTGCAGTAACTTTAGCCAAGGAAAAGCCTTCTTCTCAACACTATCTCTAAGAGCTATTGTACAAAAGCCGTGCCTTTCTCCACCCCTATTACAGTCATGGATATTATTCTGAGAGGGATTCCACATGATTGTTCCCAGAGGACAAGTCGTGCCTTAGGAGCAGTGATCCGTCCCTGCAGACTGAAGCCAGCGTACCCATTATCAAATCAGACTTGAACCCATCCCCTGTCTGCCAGGGAGACATGTTGAATGGATATCATTGTGCACGGCTGAGGCTTCCATCACTGTAATCCTTCTACAAAGTGCAGGCCCTCTTAGAGAAAGATGAAAAGACTGGAGGAGAGAGTGGCCTATTCACCATGTGTGTCACTGCAGAGGGCACAAGGAGGGAAGTCGGTGGAATCAGTGGCCTGAGCCGGTGACTCCTCAGCCCTCCCCCAGCCACGAAAAGAACAAAAGATTAAGCCCTCCTGCTATCCAAAGTGATAACAAGCTGTCAACTTCTAAAATGTAATCTGCTGACTCCGGGAGGAAGTGGTGGTGTCAGTGGAGTGGGCCGCCAGCTGATGCTTATCACCTGAATGGCATACCATTGATGGAGAGAGCTGTGGCCCTGCTGACAGACACATAAAAGCCACCTCAGTCTGCCACCAAACAAAGAAGTCTGCACGAGCAGAGGAATCCATACTGAGCCAATTTTCAACATATTTATATACATATATCCCCTCCAGACCTCCTCTCTCTCTCTCTGATATGGGCCACAAAGAAAAGGTGATGGGAATGATAAATGACATGAATAGTAGCCAATAGACTAGGGATAATAAGGAATTGCCCCTGACAATGCTGACAAGTGATGGGAGGCTCCCCTCTGTCAACTTGTCTCTCGAGCCTTTCCACTCCGTCTTGGCAAAGATTGTTAAATGTAAAAGCCATATTGCTGCCAACACTAAGTCCTAATGCACACTTCAGTGGGCAGTAAGGCTGTGATATGGGAGCTGTCACCAGGCAGCAGCCAGTAAATCAATCCAAGCTGGGCATTATCCAGCTTTTTAACAAGGGGATTGCCATACAGCTAATTGCCCGCACCTAGTGTATCTTTCTGTCTCTCATCAACCTTATGCCCCCGCTCCTCCACTCTGTTTGTTTCTCCCAAATGTTACAACTCCAAAATTGCTTTTAAATTACCCAACGGAGCTGCCAGATGGCTAATAAAACATGCAGGGCCATCTTTGATCATATTAGCTATTAATATTGACAAGCCAGATTTTTTTTTATGTCAAATCTGCGTGGGGGTTGTGTCTCTAATAGGGTAAAGAATCTAATTTTCTGGTCCACACAAAAAGCCACTTACGATCTCAGTAGTTATGGCAGAGAGAAGGAATTAGTCACACAGGAGCTATTTCAGGCTGTTTACAATTTGATTTCAGACCAGCGCTGAGAAGGGGGGATAGGGGGTCCCTGTGGATTTGGGGCTATTGATCTTGAAACACCAGTCATATGATAAGAAATAGATACTCTTAGTTGTTTTCCATACAGCTGAGTGAGAGAGAAATGGCTTTGACCTGGTGCTATTTTGGATACCCTATATGTAGAGGTTGGTTTGATGGTTGATAGTATTATCCAGGATACTCCTTAATAATAAGTTAATAGAATGAAATTGTAAACATGTTAAAATCATA
>OMNN01031276.1:0-10169 GCA_900302755.1 Chromis chromis | reverse complement strand
TTACCATTATCACTTTCATTCCCCCACTCCTTCTCCTAGACATCACATTGATCCAGCAGTGTTCCTCTCTACCCAATCCATTTAGTTGTAAAGCAGACAATTGGGCACAAAGAGAAAGGGCAAGCTCCTTGTTGTCTCAGGCTTCGAGACAGCGGACACCCCCGCTGCACTCGTGCCTGTTACCTTGGTTTTGAATCTGTCTAACACTCTACGTCTTTAAAAACTCAGCAATCTTCATGACTCAGTGCCGATCGCCGCCTTCTCTTAAACTTAGGACAGAAAGTAAAGCTGTCAGAGAATAACTTGTGGTGATGTACTGCTTGACAGATGACACTGAGGTGTTTAATTTATGCTCGCGATGCTGCATAAAAGGAGGTCAAAAAGTGGAATACATGGCGAGAGGACAAGAGGAAAGCAGAGAAGATGGCAGAAAGGCCTGCTTCTAACCAATATACTCATATATTTTCCTTAGTCTTTAATTGTCCTCTTGCACAGTTGCAAGCTGTGAATGCCATCTAAGGACATTTATAAACTTGTATGACATAAAGCTGCACCTATCAATATTCTAGTATAATAACAGTGACAATGAGTAGGGATGTATCTCCAACTGAATGTTAAATCAGTGAAGTACCATTTATCTATTTGCCTGCCGACAAACAAAAGCTCGGGTAATTGTTTAAATTTGAAGGGACAGTGAAATGACAAATGTGGTTGTGATAATATCTCTCTGCAGCACCGCGAACCATGTGACTACTGGAAAAACTGCTGAAGAATTATTGTACTTTGTATGTCAGACGTATTCTCAAAAAGATGATAAACCTGCACAGCACATCCAACTCAAACAGCACAGACATATTTAAACTGAACATCACAGCATCTTTTTCCAGCTTAAATGATAACTTTATTTAAGGCTGTCTGCAATGATTTTCACATACACTCACTGATCACTTTATTAGGTACATTATTGACATCTGATGCAATTCCCTCATTTTAATGGTGTGGACAACATATTATGAACATATTATGGTGTGGACAACATATATTATTAGGAACACTTTAAAATGTAGTGTAGTTGAACACCACCACCCACTATGACCACAATGATAACCATAAAAAGTAGAATTATCACCTTTTTGACATCCACAAAAACTGAAATTGCAGAACCTTTGTGGCAGAGCTGCTGTATTGACTTGTGTTGCATTTCACCTAATAAAGTGGCCTGTCAATGTATATGCCAGCTTGCATTTTAAAGAAAAAGCAGAAACTAGACTGCACTCAGTCCTCTGCCCATGCTAATGTCCGATCTTGCAATTTAAAGAAAGGGATGCACTGCCCACAAAATGTAATGGGTCATATAATTGCCCTCTTGGTGCTCTTAGTCCAAATCACTGGATGTAAACTGCAGTTATAAGTTGTTATCCTCTTCTATTTTTTGCATACAAAAATGTCAAATTTTGACAAAGATTATGATTGCGCAAAAAGACAGGCCTGCTTGGGTTTTTTAAGCCATTTTATTCACAGTGCTTGCCCCCCTGCATGCGAGCGTACAACCAGACCAATTCTCCCAACACTATTTTGCAGGGGCACCATTGCTGCATCTTGGGCTTAGCATTAACCCATGACAATTGTGATTTATTTAAAGAAGTACAAACAAGCCAAAGCATTTTTGACACCATAAAATGAGCGAATAATAACGGGTGCAGCGAGACCATTCTCCAGCACTACACTGTGGAGATCTATCTATGTGACACTAGACTCTAATAAACTCAATACATGCTGCCAAACACTAAACAGCCTACAGACTCAGTCAGCAACAAACAGGTGTGCCAGAGTTACTCACTGTGACACTTGAATAGAACAGAACTATTGTTATGTTATTAGTACCACCTGTGCTTTTCCTATTATTAATTCAAAATGTGTTTACAGCTTGTTCCATTTCCCCAATGAATACTCCTTGACTGCTTGACTAAATAAAGTGCAACTAAAACAAATCTAGTGTATTTTAGGATTGGATACTGAACATACTGTATCTCTGTGGACGTGTTGAAATTATGTTGCAGGAGTGGTTTTAGGGTGTTTTGATTCTCACAATAGTATACTAGTATTTTCAGAACTATTATACATTTATTAGAACAGATTATCTATAATCTTGCATGTATCCTGCACTTAAAATGAGCCAAAAGTGCTGTATACAAAGACTTACTGTTTATCACCTACTGTACAGTATTGCTTGAATGCAATGTGCTAATGATTGTAGGCTGTCAGGGTGACGCCGCTGACATTATTCTAAAAGTGTTTGTCGAAATCATTACTGCCTATTATTGTTGTTTCATAATTAACATATGATGAATGGTTTGCTCTTTAGTGATAATTCAATCAGCTGTCATGCATGACATTTTGAAAGAGGGTTACTGAAATATACAGTAATTGCTTGCTTGTTTGTGTATGCGTGTTGTGATATTTTAAGCACCACAACACTGTACTTTATGCAAGACTCTTAATGAGAGAGGGCTATTTTAACAAAAGAATATAAAGAGAGGTTTTTATTCACTGAAATCAAACCAAATATTTGATTAAAAAAACATAAAAGAATGATTTTTTAAAAATGAAACAGGATGTAATATTTAATACCATAGTGCCTGCTCTCTTTTACCAAATGGTTTGAAGTGTAGGTTCCCTGTAATTCTTCAGAAAAAGCTGTAAGCAAACAGAGCAGGCAGCCCAGAGAAAAGGTGAAGAGAAAAACAGATTAGTTTCCTCTTCTCATTTGGAATTCATCAAATCTGATTCCTTCTACTGCTCAGTATCACTTTTAATATGCCTGTCTGTCGCTCATCCTCAGCATTCCTTTACTTTTTTTTCATCTCTCCTCACATTCACTCTTCTGCCTACATCTATGTCAGAGAACAAGAGGAAGGAGGTGCGGGGATGGACAGGAAAG
This sequence comes from Chromis chromis, assembly GCA_900302755.1. Lineage (NCBI taxonomy): Eukaryota > Metazoa > Chordata > Actinopteri > Pomacentridae > Chromis > Chromis chromis. The sequence continues at coordinate 7,228 of OMNN01031276.1, read as the reverse complement.
GGTGAGGAGAAGCTGGGAAACATAAGAGGATAATTAGAGTGCCCAGATGGCCCTCCCTAACTAATAGTCCAAATTATCAGTAATGGGGAAGGCTTGGGATCAGAGCGGAAAGAGGTGAAATCTCACCATGACAGCTATGCTCGTTGCTGGAAAGGACGCTAACAGCTCCTGATTGGGCGGAGGGGAATTGGTTATAACGAACCCACAGACAGCCATCTTTAACCAATCATGTGTCAGAGGTTAATGAACCGCATGTCACCGGATCCAAGACAAAGCCACTCCAGTGGTGTCAATTGCATTAATCTCCCCCACTTTCCCTCTCTCTCAGTCCCCTGCAGACACACACTCACATTAGAAGGCTCCTCTGTAATGTACAAAGCTACCAAACACACAAATGTTTCTGTTAGCAGTTGTTTCTCCCAGCATCTGTTGTACCCATCATCCATATGTATCAACATGACATGATAATGTATATTACTATTCAAGTAATGCTAAAATATTTTGAACATTGTGTGCCAAATCATCACAATATTATATTTTCAACATTGTATTTTAGAGGTAGAAAGTTCTGTGTTGCTGTTCCCTTCATCAAGGAATGTCCAGGGTCATTTAATCTCATATTACAAAGAAAACACGTCTTTACATCTACTTACATCTCCCTATAGCCACATAATTTTTTTCAAGGTTTTAGTTACCTGAAATTGCTGACCCCCATCCCATTGCCATTAGGGTTCATGGCATAAGGTTTAAGTTTCTCCCCATCATTTTGAGTTATCTCACAGTGCAGTAGTTTGTTGATTATCTTAAGGAGACACAATGTGGGTTTTTCTGTAAGGACAAATTGTGGTAAAGTAAGATTTTCTTTCTTGTAATTCGTGTCAGTTAATGATTTAATATGTAGGTCAGTAGAGGTGCACTAGTAGTGACTAGAAGTGATCGTCATCCACCAAAAACTGTTTATTGGCCAGTTTATATCCCTCTACAGCTTCTTCTCTCTGGATAACTCATATTATACAAATACACATAACTTTATATCCACCGATGGTAATAGTTAAGTTGTTTTTTTGTGAAACTTTAGCATTTCATGTTACCAACTAATCAAAGTCACAAAAGCATTTGCAGTTTATAGCATATTCAAGTATGACATTTATCTTATTATACACAATACAAAAATAATGTTCATTTCTGATGTTTCTATGTGTTTGGTATGTCTGATATCCTTGTTTAAGCCACCTAAATGTAGAAACTAACTTAATTTACTGATGGACAATATATCCTCCTGCTCCTTGAATACTCCTTACATTTCTCCAGTGGGATGAATGAAGTATTTATCTGTTTATCTACGGAATAATAACAACAGCAAGGAAAAATACTGTGTTACAAGGAATAGATTATGCTGGAAAAACATATTAACAGTAATATGTTATTCCTTTTCAGCAACAGTTTGCTTTATGTGTCAGAAGGACACCGTACACTCTAACTCCCATAGGAATCAGGGCTAATTTCTGCAAGTGGTGCAAAATATGGCATAGTTTTTGCAGGACTATTCTATCCATTCCCTGTTTTTAAACTACAAGCTACAACATTAACGCCCCACCCCACTGTATAGATGACCTGGAGAATGATTTAGATGCATTTGCATGGGCTTTTCTATACCAAGGTCATCTAGCACTTGTTGAAGTTGCAGGTTAAGGGTTGGGGTGAATGAGGCTGTCGGAATAAGCTGGTGGTTGTAGGCGTGTACACTTGAGACAGTTCAACTTTGACCTCCCCAAGCATTTTAGAATATCAGTGTAATGATATTTGGACAATTAGCAAATAGACTGAAGCTCTCCATCTGCAGTTAGAGGCACCCAAGAGAAGCTGTGTAGACTGACACGAGGCAGCAGAACTGTATAATTTCACTGTTTCACTAACTGGAGTTCCCATTCACAAGTCACCCTAACAATTATAGGTGGGAAATATTAAACTGGAGGTGTAATAAATGCTTTTGCACCCGACAGAACTGCGCATGTTAATATTCCATCCTATTTTAAAAAGATAAAGGGAGAGAAGTGAACAGGGATTGAGGGCAGTAGTGGATTTTTCAATCACCAAGTCACTAACTGAACCTTTTTTTTTTTTGTCTCCTCCACAATTTCCTAAGTTGAATTGCATCATTTCTTCCAGCTCTGGCTTCACTTTTTACTTTTTTGCACCTGGCAGGTCAATAGGGATTGATTTTGACTGTACAATCCAAGCATTATTGAAATGGCGATATCCACGTGGGGACTCGCAGCGTTCATAGGATTTCACTGTGTGGGCTGCTGCATCTGGCAGAGGGCCAGCGCTCAGAGACCACAGACAGAGCCCACACATATACGGGTCAACACAGATATTTGACTCTACTCTCCTCTGGCTTCTCTCCTAAAACACACCTCACCGGAGCACAATGAACCTGCTATCGAGGTCTTGTTTACACACACATGCACACCAAGATGCTCACATGCATGGGAGTAAAGAAGAGTAAACCTTCTTGGTGAAACGAATATGCAACAGTTATACAGTCTCACACGTTGCTGTGGTTATTTTGGAAGCGGAAACTTCAGTAATTGAGCAGTTGTATGTGATTATTTCAGTTGAAATGTTTAGCAGTCTGGCTACAGTGTGGCCCAGAGTTAAGTATACATATGTAAAACCCTCATAATCCTCTTATGTACCTGAGTATTATAGACACATGAATAAATTACCTTAAAACACTGCCCATCAATTTGTGCTTTGCAGAATGAAGATGAGAAAGACTTGTCTGCCAGTAGAAGAGTACACACACAGCTTTAAGCAAGCAACTAGCACTTCAGGACGCAATCCACTTTCAAGCCAAACAAGAAAAAGTTTTGTTATTTCACAGTGCAATATATTTAATTCTCTCAAGACTCTGCTGTTGAATATGTGCTCTAATTAGCCAACTCTCTCATCTCCTCAGTAATTTTGTTGTTTGTGTCAAATACAGGCCTCTGTAACTCAAGGGACAGGAGGGATTGGGCCTGTGTGAGAGGCTTGTATCAAAGCAGAACAGTGGTGTTGATGTTGCAACACCCTGTGACTGCCAAAATAAGCCAATCAGTGTCGCATGGAATAAATGCCCAATCAAATGTTTATTTCAAATACTTGCAATAGCTGTTTTTCCTGCAATTGTGTTGTACTGTATTCACATTTTGTTTTTATTTATTAGTCCTTTCTGGCTATAACCAAACAGAAAAAAACATTGGCATTGCATCTAAAAGAAAGTTGTATTGCAAATATTTTGCTCGTTTACTCAACTGTCTTTGTTCTTGTAGATCAACTAATCAGTAGGAGTCAGTGGCGCAAGAAGGAAGAGAACTCTTCTTATGCACTTGAAAATGTGATCATTTGCTTTTGAAGATATCAGAAACTTTAATAAAAAGACCAAACTGAACAAAATGTGAACATGTAAACAGCTAGTGAAGGGCATAAAACAATCAACAGCAATGAGAAAACTGTACGATATTTTCAGTTAAATGCATTAGGTGCGAACCGAAAATGCAAATACAGTTGCATGAACGAACTGCAAGTGTGCTCCCTCCCTGGCTCAAAAATCATATCATATCTCTTGATAATGGAGCCCCTTCACCCTCCATCACTCTTCCGTGCAGGTCTCCAGAGGGGCGCTAGTCAGCAACCGTCTGTACCTCTCGTCAACCTTATCTGCACCCATAGATCTTCCCTTGTGGAAGCTGCAGCTGGTCGCCCTCCAAGATGGGTTTCATGGTTGATAAACACCCACGACACTCCTGGTGCTGTGCTCTGAGGGCACATGGAGGCCAATGCAGGGTCTCCGTCCAGTAATACCAGCTCCAGGCCAACCGCTATGAACGTTAACTTCAGTGCAATGCAACAGCTTTACCCCAGTTGCCCCCTGTGATGCCCCATATGTGACTTGCTTTCTTTATTTAATATGTGTCAAGGTGAACTCAGTCCTTTATCCTGATTTATTTTTATTTTAGTGTCTAAATTTCTTTATTTGAGTGTGTTTTTCATAGTTGTGTTAACACTGATACCTGACTACCTAAAGTTGTTAAATTCAAAGTAGCCTGAGGGGATTTAAATTCATATTAAAGCTTTTTTTTTCTGTTGGTGTTTAATAAAAAAATAAAAAAACATCAATAATTATTGAAATCAGCTGAAATTAAACATTTTTTCTTGATTTTTTTTTTTACCAATATTACAAGTATTTTCCTTATTCAACCTTCCTTGTGCATAAACAGGACAAAAATCAACAACTGTCCAAAGACTTATTAAGCAACTGCACCATCAGATGCAAAAATAATTTACAAAGAAATTCTTACACACTACTGAAGGCTAAAGTGAATTTAAAGGTCATGTCTGCATAGGAGCTACATTTGCAGACCACTAAATGTCCAGGACTTTGTTGGTAGTATTATTGATGTCCTCTTGGTGTCATAGCTCCAACCATTCGCAGCAAATCCCCATTGCTCAGCTGAGATCTCGTGAAAAATCATTGCATACCCCATCTGTTAATGGCGTCCAAGCTTAGACCTAAGTTACATCAGTTTCATGTTTCTCCCACTGCCAAGACTCAGTACTATCTTCCATCAACTGCATCTGGAGTGTATCTCTGTTATCCATATTTATCATTTTCTCTTTTTTCATCTGGCAAAATGCATATTAGCAGCATGGCATCTTTCCCTTGTGGGTTATGCAAAATCTCTTTATCAAGATGTCATGAGTATCAGAGAAATGAACTGCATTCACTTCTTTGCATCTCATGCAATTAATATTTGTGTTCTACAGGAAACAGCTGGTCCTCAGCACCTCGGCGGTGTACCTATAAGCCATTCTGCAATCCCTGTGCGTGTTGCTGAATCGGTCTATTGAAAAGACAAGAGCAGCCATTTCAGCTGTGCACCACAGAAACAACAGAGTGTAAATATATTCTTCCCTGCCATCTTGCAGGCTTGTGATTGAAATAACTTTTGTGGCTTTTATATGCCAAGTTTATGTCCTGATAGAATGACTTGTGGAGTAGTATATGCCAAACTGAGATTCAGCACCTCTTATTTCTTAAATCCTTTCCACTGTATGGCCTGTTTTCTGTATTATGGTCCCCTCAGTAACAGCTGAGATTGATAATCAGCATTTTTCTCTAGAGTGCAGATGCTTCTTATAGAAGACACAACGCTACATGTGCATGACCAGACGTACACACACATGCTGCATGTCTGGCAGTTTGCCGTATAGGCTAATTGTGTGGCATCTGACAGGGTCTCGAACCACTGATTTTTAATCATGATAAAATGATGTTTGCCCCAGCAAGACGAGGTAAAGCTGCATTCCATCACAAATCATTTTATAGTGCTGATTTAGCAGACTTAGATGGATGGTTAATTGGGGGATGGACTGTGGCTCTTTATAATAAAGACTTATTTGAATTTGAGCTTTATTGCTACTGACATGGAGGTCAGTGGGTGGTTGTCCCTTAACTTAACCATGCAATTAATGATGCACCTTCACATAAATTGCAATAACTTTTAACATTTGGTTTGCAATGGTGCAATTTACTGTAATGGACAGGAAAAAAATGGCTGCAAAGCCAACGTGTTTTCCACACGAGCAGCCAAATGAACAAAGGCATGAGAACTTCACTGGTTGGAATAATGATCTTGGGGTATTTCACAAAGCACACTTAAGCACTAAGCCTGGATGGATTTGATAGGTTTGGTCTTGTTCAGTTTCATGAAGCACATTTGGCCACATAGGACTTCCTTTTCCTTATTTGATCAAATTCTTCTTCCTGTTTTACAGTTTCTGTTGCAATGGTAAAACAGTGTCTAAACAGTAAACTATTCCCTGTCCCACCTGGAAAACAAAGACTCCTACATCAGGATGCTCTTTGTGGACTACAGCTCCGCTTTTAATATGGTCATCCCCCACAAACTCACCCGCAAACTGTCCACACTTGGTCTCCACCCCACCCTCTGCGACTGGCTCCTAGACTTCCTGACTGGCAGGCCCCAGTCTGTCAGGATTGGAAATAGGACATCAACCAGCATCACCACAAACATTGGAACTCCACAGGGATGTGTCCTCAGCCCCATCCTCTACACCAGGGGTGTCAAACTGCGGTCCTCGAGGGCCACAATCCAACATGTTTTAGATGTGTCCCTCTTCCTCCACCTGATTCAAATGATCAGGATCGTTATCAGGCTTCTGCAGAGCTTGATGATAAACTGATCATTTGAATCAGGTGTGTTGGAAGAGGGACACATCTAAAACATGTTGGATTGTGGCCCTCGAGGACCGCAGTTTGACACCCCTGCTCTACACCCTGTTCACACATGACTGCGTCGCCTCCCACAAGGACAACATCATCCTGAAGTTCGCTGACGACACTGCAGTGATAGGACGCATCACTGCAGGGGACGAAGCGGCCTACAGGATGGAGGTGGCCGGTCTGGTGTCATGGTGTGAGGACAACAACCTCACCCTCAACACAGACAAGACGAAGGAGATGATAGTGGACATGAGGAAGGAGAGGAGACCTCATCAGCCACTGTTCATCCGGGAGCTTGAAGTGGAGAGGGTGAGCAGCTTCAGATACCTCGGGGTCCACATCACTGAGGACTTCACATGGACCACCAACATCACACAGCTGGTCAGGAAAGCTCAACAACGGCTGTATTTTCTGAGGAGGCTGAGGAAGTTTGGCATGTCAACCAAGATCCTCAGCAACTTCTACAGATGCATTGTGGAGAGCATCCTGACCAGCTGCATCACCGTGTGGTACGGCAGCACTACAGCCATGGACCGCAGACGCCTGCAGAGAGTGGTCAGGACTGCTGAGAGGATCACCAGGATTCCACTGCCCTCTCTGCACAGCATCTACCACCGCAGAGTCCACAGGAGAGCTGCCAGCATCATTAAAGACACCACCCACCCACAACACGGACTATTCACACTCCTGCCCTCAGGACGGAGGTACAGGAGTGTGAAATGCAGGACGACCCGCCTAAAGAACTCTTTTTACCCCACTGCCATCAGAATGCTCAATAACTGACCGGACTACACTAAGGACACTTTACAAACCCATACGTTGCAGTTACCATCCTTTTTGCACAGTCACTGAATGTCACTTTCAACTGTTTACATTTACATTTGCACTTTACTGTTCTTATGTACATAGTCTATTGTTATTATTATTATTATTTTT
>OMNN01031275.1:0-15926 GCA_900302755.1 Chromis chromis | reverse complement strand
ATTCTTGTTTTCAGTTTTACCATTCACTCTTATCAAAATCCATGCCATGCATCCATCAAATAAATTCCCAGCAAAAAGGAACAGCGGTGTGGTTTTTTGAGGTGATGGTTATCTACCTGCCTAGCAAAGTGCGAGGGCAGGACATATATTATGCTTGAGTAAATCAAATCCTAATTCATAAAACTGGTTAATATTTTTTTTTTTTATCATTTTGGTGCTATTGCTTTTCTCTTGGCACTGGGTAAACTCTGAGTTATGAACCTTAAACTTGGTTGGGTGGTAACAGATTATATGTAACCTGGATTACACAATCAGATTAGAAAAAGTAAGTAACTAAGTAACTATAAAAAATTAAAAAGCCAGATTCAAATTTGAAAAAATCTGTAATTAAAATATAGTTACATTGTTATAGAATACTTGACTACTTAATCTAATAATCGATAATCTAACCTTTATTGATCCCCTTGGGGAAATTCCTTCTCTGCATTTGACCCATCCTATTCAAAGTTAACCTTAACTATACATACTAGGAGCAGTGGGCTGCCGTGGTGCAGTGCCCGGGGAGCAGTCAGGGGTTAAGGGCCTTGCTCAAGGGCCCACAGTGGTGGTGACTGGGACAAGTGGTCACTCTCACTTCCCCACCTCAATCTCTTGCCAGTCCGGGGGCTCGAACCGGCGACCCACCGGTTACAAGTTCGCTTCACAAACCACTAGGTCACCACTGCCTGCAATGTACTACTTTTACTACTTACTACTTTTGGTTGTATGTTTACACTATGGCAATTTTAAAACATTAATAATAATATATATAATATCATATAATCCTCTAGTGTTGTCAAGTCACTAGTTTTGTTAATGATGACTTAAGTAATATTTGTGTTTGTTGATTCATAGATAATTGAGTTTTTACTTTTTTTTATTTACATTCAAAATGGAAGATGAACACTTTGAGTTTGTGCTGCCCTTGTGTTGCAACAGCAGAGTCTTTTATTTGGCCTTTGACAAAAAAACTAACAAACAAAAACAGCAGCAGCAATAAAGTACAGAAAAGAAACAGAACCTTACATATTGGAGAACACACACACAGTAGTTCACGTGTAGTTTGCGCCAGTACTGATTTTGTAATCATGATTTGATCTGACCAAGTGTAAATAATATTGAATGTGCAAAACGAATTTTGTGACACTGAAACTGTCCTCAGAGGTTTAAAGAGAAAAAGATTCCAAATTTTATACCTGCTAACATTTTTAGTGTAAGGTGCAATATTTTCACTGTTTAATTTTAAAGTAATCCCCAAGTAATTAGCTCAATTGATTGTACATTTTGCTATCTAATGGATTAAGTTACCAGTTACAAAAAAATGCCTATTAACTGACTCCATTTAAATCTATTCTGACCTTAAACGTGTCATTTGTACACATTTGATCCCTCTTCTTCCAGCTTTAAGAAAAAAAACCTTTCGACTTCATATATCCTCTGAAGTTACTACAATTCTTCTCTCATCAATGAAGGCAGCAGCTTCACGAGTATGAGGAAATGTGTAGTTGGTCCTAACTCATGTTTAGAACCCAAAAAGCAAATACAGGCTCCGCTGAAGTGTTTGTGTTTTTATTGTTACCTTGTACGAAGGACGAAGAGCCGTCAGGTCGAGACAGTAAACTCTGTTCACATCCAAACTCTCGGAGAGAAACATTTGAAGACCCGCATACTTCCATCATGCTGCTACACGGAGGAGAAGCCGTCTGTCGCATGCGGATGACGTCATCTGTTTTGCGAGCAGCTTTCTTCTTCGTCGGTTTTGTTTTTTATCGGCGAATTTCACTTTAAAATGTTATACCGCCACCGATTGTACAGGAAAGTGTAGTTTCATGGCATCATCTGACTAATAAATGATTTATATTTATGGAATGAATGAAAAAAACTGTTAAAATGTTGCTGTAGTCTGATTATATTATTTATTATTAGGCCTATTATTCTGTAATGTTGTGAAATCCACAATAAGGAAAACAGATTTGTTCTGTTAGAATAAATGCAGCCTAATATTTCCACTTCCTGACAGTTTTATATGTTATTGTTTGCTGCTCAAGTTAATGAATAAGACAAAATATTCACAGTTTGTTATATGTATGCTCTTCAAAATACAACAGTCAGTTTCCTTTGTCATCAATGACCATGATGCTCCTGGTGTTTCCTTAATCAGAAACCAGTTTCGTCATGTCAAAAGAAATATTTGTTTTATGTATGTATGTATTGATTGATTGATTTTTTTTTGCATTTTATTTGAATAAGGATATTGTACTTTGATTTTACAAATTTAGTTTGACAGCCACTGTGGCCTGTCTTTTTAAAAATATTTTCTTTTACAGTGTATATGAGATAGTGGAAGTATGAGGTGATGGAAGTACCTCATATACACTGTAAAAGTGCTTGCGATCTATGAAAAAAAAACTCACGTTGGATTATATTTCGTCAGGGTCTGACAAAAAAAATCACAGTGGCAGATGGTAGCACAGTTTGGTAAATACAGTACTTTTGTGGGGGTTTGTGAAAAGAAATGAAGAAAAAAAAACACAGGCAGACATTTCAGTTTTCTGAATCGTTGACCTCATGCAGTGAAAACAATGAAAAAAGCACAACCCATAGGGAGTTGCATGAGAACTCTGCTGTTCACTACAGTGCACCAGTGAGTGCTACCAAGCTGTTGTAGGACGATAACAGTTGTCAAGCAAAGTTAAAAAATGAGTGAGAGACTATAATCAGCAGCAGATCTTTGTCATTAATAGTTAACCAATGAAAGGTGTGGATGAAACAGAAAGCAGGTTATGACAAACCTGACTGTGCTGAAGCCAAGATGCCATTACAGGGTGTGATACCTTTTACTAATCAACGCTTATACTTAGAGGAATGTATGAGGGAAGCTGAAGGGAAATTACATTCGGTGAGTCTTTCGTGAACAATTTAAAAACAAATGGCTGAGAGACTTCTAGAAAACTTCCTGAGCTGCCACGTCTGCTCAGAGACTTTCAGAGATCCTATTTCTTTGTGCTGCAACCACAGCTTCTGTCCAAGCTGCCTGCAAATATTTTGGGAACAATCTAAAAACAAAAACTGTCCCATTTGTAAAAGAAAATCCTCTAAAGCAGATCCTGTTGTGAATTTTGCACTGAAGGAGCTGGCTGACTCCTTTGCAGGGAGACAGAAAGCTGGATCATCTGAGACCGATCAGGGGGAGACTAAAGTGAAGGTGGTGTGCAGCAAACACCTGGAAGAGACTAAACTGTTCTGTGAGGACGAGCAGAGACTTGTGTGTCCTGTCTGTGAGTTTTCTCTCCATCAGAGTCACAAAGTGGTTCCTATAGAAGAGGCAGTCAGTCACCTGAAGGACCAGCTGAAATCTGACTTAAAGTCTCTGCAGGACAAGAGGGACAAATGCAAAAAAGTGGAGAAAAAAAAAGAAAAAAAAAAAAGAGCAGAGTTCAACAAGCTCCACCAGTTCCTGAAAGAGGAAGAGGAGTCCAGACTGGTAGCTCTGAGGGAGGAAGAGGAGCAGAAAGGGAAGACTATCAGCAGAGAGATGAAGAGGGTTCAGGAGCAGATCTCCTCTCTGTCAGACAGCATATCTGCTGTTGAAGAAGAGCTGCAGAAACACAACATGTCGTTCCTCAGCAGTTATAAACCCAGTCAGAGCAGAGCCAGAGCCCAGAGCTCACTGTCAGATCCACAGCTGCTGTCAGGGGCACTGATAGATGTGGCCAAACACCTGGGAAACCTGTCCTTCAGAGTCTGGGAGAAGATGAAAGAGAAGGTCCACTTCAATCCTGTTATTCTGGATCCAAACACCACACACCCCTGGATCTATGTGTCCAAGGATCTGACCAGTGTCAGAGTAGCAGACAATGCAGGAGCTTCCTGACAATCCAGAGAGATTCGCTAAAGATCACATTGTTCTGGGCTCTGAGGGCTTCAGTTCAGGAAAACACAGCTGGGATGTGGAGGTGGGAGATTATTCTTGCTGGATTCTGGCTTTAGCCAAGGAGACGATTGACAGGAAAGGAGATTGTCCTGCTTTTCCAGAACATGGAATCTGGTGTTTACAGCATTTCGAGGGAAAATACACTGATTGTCTTTTTCAGCCAGTCGCAGTGAAGAAGAGTTTTCAGAGGATCAGAGTCCAGTTGGACTATGACAGAGGAGAGGTTTCCTTCTACAACCCTGAAGACATGACTCACATCTACACTCACAGAGAAACCTTTACTGAAAAACTCTTCCCATTCTTTGAAGTCGGAAAGACTTATGATTCCAAAGCTACGGATATCAAAATCTGTCACATTGAGATTTCCCTGTGATACACTCTTAACTTATCATCACACTTTACAGTCAAAGGTACTGTTACACCTTTAATTCTTTCAATAAATTAGATTTGATATCATTCAAGTATTAAATCTACATTTTGTTTACTTTTTATTCACTTGCCGTTCAGATCATTAGATTAGAAGAGGCATCAACAGACAATCAGAACAGAAATAAAATATCTATTAAAATCTGAAACTGGTTTAATGTGATAAACCTTTAAACACGGAGGCTAATTATTTATATTGTAGATTATTAGCCTGGCATCTTCACTCATTGACTATATCAATCTCTTTGTTTCTGGTTGTGTGTAATATAGTTTTAGTTTGTAAGATTTGTTTTAACCTACCGATGTGTTATTTTAGTCTTTAGGGTGTTTTATTTAGATTGCTTTATACTTCATTCTCAGAGTTTTAGAGGTACAGTGAATCAAACATCCTTATGTCTCTTATTAATTATTGTAAATTTGTTCTAATGCAGAATTGATTCATTGTAGATTGTCACAGAAATTGTTTATCCAACCTTTTCTAATTCTGTCTGGAATAAATAACGTAATTGGTTTTCATGTTCTTTTGTTGTATTTACTGCAATAACACAAATACATAAACAGTTTTATAACATGGAAATTATTAGGATTTATTTGTTTCTTGAGTGAAAACTTATTACAAATGAAACAGTTTTTTATATTCACCTAACTTTACATGGACTACTCCGGAATATTTGCTCATATTGTTCAATAAATACTCGCATTGTACTGCAGACTGATTTAGTTTTTTTTTGTTTGTTTTTTTAACAAATGTGTGTCCAGGGTTTTTATACTAGGGTACTAAAGAGAAGACAAAGGTGGAGTTAATGGATACTAACCAAAATACATTAGAAAACCATGAAGACCCTTTAGTTTTGTCAGCATGGACACATAAACTGGCAATCGGTTGATTATTTTTAGTCTTATATAAATTTTGGTGGCAAATGAAGTCTATTCTTTACTCGTTACCATGTAACAACCAGCTAAATAAACACTGACAACCATCTGAAACAGAGTAAAACACAAACAACTGAAAGGTGACTTTTGTCCTTTGAGGAAATCAATGTTAATATAGCAGCATCATAAAACCTCTGAGGGGGGGAAAAAAAACATCAGGTGGATGGTGTTAGTTATTTAGAGTCTGATTTTGACTTTAACTAACCTAGACTACAACTTTAAAACACTTTACTTATGTTTTTTCCCCCTAATTTCTTCTCGTTTCTTATTTTTTTGATATTGCGTATAAAATATAAATATTTAATATATAATATAAATTGCGTAGTAACATGTCCCCATTCTATCCATACTGTATCAAACAGTATATATTTTGAAAGGGCATTTGCAGTACATACTTAAAGTAAAAAGACAAAGTATGTGCTATTTGGAACGCAACCACAGAGAGAGTCTTCTTCCTGAAGGGGGCGGAGACAGCAATGGCTCAGCTACATTTAAAGCTACAAACACTAAAACAACCTTTTCAGAACAAAGTTAAAACTAGAAATTATGGTGAAATAATCCATCTTTGCAGCATTCTGAGCTAAAAAAAATAAAATAAAATCAGAGACATACTCTTGGTAAATTAAGACTTTCATTATTTGGTGAAAAGGGGCACAATATGGGACTTTTAAAGTTGAAGCTGTTGAGTTTTAATTTGAAACTCTGCCTGGATGTTGTGGTTATCGTGGCTTACTTCACTGCTGTTCCTGAATATCATCTCGGCCTGCACAGTGTGACAGTGGATGGGGACAGGAGAGACCTTCCTGTTGTTATTAACTCGTCCCGTCACACAGGTGTAACACAGTTTACTGCAGACTGTTTAGGCTCCGACAGGTTTACCTGCACTGACGGTTAAATAAGACGACGTCGGAGAGTCCATATGGCGGCTGTGAGCAGTATGAGTAAAATGTATGGACTGTGTTTCCATGCTGTTCGCCAGACGGCAGGAAGAAAAGCATCGAGGCTGCTTCAGCACAGAGCCTTCAGAGTCAGTGTAAGTGAAAACACTGTTGTTTAATAGAGAGGAATAACACGAAAGGTCGCTTTAGCCAGTCGATCCTACGGAGGTTAAGTGGTTTGATTGTGGCCTGGCAAACGGCAAAAACATATAGGAATGATATTAAAACTTGCCATGTTAGGTTGCCACACAAAAGAGGATTAAAAGTGTAATTAATGATTTCAAAATGCCATGTTTTGGTTAGGATTCAAGAGGGTTGGAGTCCACGAAGGATTCACAAGAACGCGCTGACATCTTGAGTTATCGCGATGACTTGTTAGCCTGCTAGCTTAGCTAACAACCTTGCAGAAACTGACGTAGCATTATTTTTTTTATCGATTCCCCAACGCAGCCGTGTCAACTCAAACTGACTGTGGCATATATTAGTGAATACACTTGTTTACAGTTTAATTACCAGCTTGACTGGCAGCAGAGAACCTTGTGTTTGTTGTTTTGACTCTGAAGCCGGAGCAGCTAGCCGGCCGGCTAAAGGTGTAGCTAGCTTCATTCCTATTGGCCAGCCAGAGGGGCGTTAAGAGGAAACCTGCGTATGAGTTAAACTTCTAATGAAAAAAAATCACAATTTGTTACTAAAACTAGTTTGATGAGGGGGGAAAATGAAACATCAGAAAGTTGACTGCCTGCTCCAGTTGAAGTTAAACTGTATTTTTCTTGCTTCACTCTCGTCCTCTTGTTTACAGTCTGTCGGCCAGATGTGCGACTAAAATGCATCTTGTTACTGTAATATGGCAAATCGCTAAAAGGTCAAATGTGTTTAACTTTACTACAGAAACCTGCATTTCTTACGAATGCACTGATTCATAACAGTAGTGTCACAAGGTGATACATGAGATTATTTTATCATTATGGCACGTAATGAAACCTTTGGGGTCAGCCTTATATTCCCACAACCCAATGGTCTCACAGCCCTATGTTCCCACGTCTCACATTTCTAAGACCCCCTTTACACGAAGGGAAAATGCAGATATTTCCACACAGTTTGGTCTCTCATTTATACGAAAACCCTGTTTTTATCTTAAGAAAACGATTATTTCTCAAAAAAAATCTTAGAAATGTGGGAATATAGGGCTGTGGGAACATAGGCACGCTCCCAAACCTTTAAATGTTATAATCAAACCTCTGCACCACATCTAAATTGTAACAATATAAATTCCAACATGCCAACTAAAATTGCTCTGTTATTGAATGTGTTGAAGTGGATGCCCATTAAACTAAAAAATGACTAATTTTACAGCTCAAAAATAAAGGTTGAAGAATGAATCCCTTTCAAATGGAACTTGTAAGTTGAAATAATGCAATTAGCAAATGGCAGAGGCTGTAATTTAGGATATAAATAAAGACAAAAAAGCAAAATGGTTAAGTGCAATATCCAAGTTGCAGTTTTTTTTGATGGAGGGGAAAGTGTGTCCCAACATACCATTATAAATAAAGCATTACCAGCTGTAAAGATGTATAGTGAAACATATGTTTGGTACAGATCCCAGCATAAATCACATCTTTATACTTGTTTCAGTGAAAAAAAAATGCAAACTTACAATTTCCACTAAAATTATGACTCATATTGTGATATCTATCAAAAATAATCACAATATGATATATTTTTTACCACATGTTGTTCAGCCCTAATTTGAAATGGCTGCAATTTAGGATCTATTATTGATTTGTGACACCTCATACAACTGTCATGTCAGTGGTTTTACAATTTTATGCCGTTCTCCTTGTGTGACAGTCACACTTTTGATAGTGTCTCATGTGATAATGCTTTTTCCCATATTTTAAATCTATTACATAGTGAATATTGAAATGAATCTTGACTTTCCAGCATCATATCAGTGCATCCTTGAAGGGAATCTCAAGGCAACTTTGTATATGTTGGGTTTCTCTGTGTAATTTTGTAAGGTCTTCTCCTTACTATGTCAAGTACATAGAGATGACATATGTTGTGCATTGTTGCTTTTAAATAAAGCTGAATTGAATAAGGCTCAGTGGTTAGCATCGTCGCCTCACAGCTAGAAGATCCCCGGTTCGCGTCCCGGTTAGGACGCCTGGGATCTTTCTGTGTGGAGTTTGCATGTTCTCCCTGTGCAGCGTGGGTTTTCACCGGGTACTCCGGCTTCATCCAACAATCCAAAAACATGCTGAGGTTAATTGGTGATTCTAAATTGTCCATAGGAGTGAATGAGAGTGTGCTTGGTTGTCTGTCTCTATGTGTAGCCCTGCGATAGACTGGCATCCTGTCCAGGGTGTCCCCTGCCTTCGCCTGAGTCGGCTGGGATAGGCTCCAGCCCCCCCGCAACCCTGCAGAGGATTAAGCGGTGTACAGATAATGGATTAATGAATTGAATAACTTATGTAAAAAAATAAATAAATAAAATGCCAATACATTCAGCCCCACTCCAGAAAGTTTTTAAAGATGGCAGTATGTTCTAAAGGCACACTGACAATCAATAGACCACACCTTAAACTATTTCCTGATAGTAAAGAACAATGCATTCATTATGTGTACTCTAGCAGCCAAAATGACATATTATCATTATGAAGATGTGGAACTGTGTATTCTTGAAAATTCCCATATATTCCATCACCATGTTTAAAACTAAAATATGTTGGTCTTCTGTGATTTATCACAATCTGAACTGTTGTGGCAGGTTTTTAAAACAGGAAATGTGGCCCTATTCCAGTAAAATCCCATTTTGTAATATGATCTCACGTAAAACGTTTCTCATTCAGTCTCAGCAGAGCAGCTTTAGAGCTTTTTCTTTGGATGTCATTATTAAGAGAAAGATGAATCCTCCTTTGTGGCGTCTATTGTAGAGAGAGCCTCTCTTTGCCAAAGCCGCAGTGACATTATTAATAAATAATGCTTGTATTCAACCTATCAGGCCGTGCACCAGCAGCAGCCCTTTGACTCATCTCTGGAAAAGCCACAGTTTCCTGGAGCCTCAGCAGAGTTTGTGGATCACCTGGAGTTCATTCAGCCCAATGTCATCTCTGGGATCCCGGTGTACAGAGTGATGGACAGGCAGGGCAACATCCTAAACCCCTCTGAAGACCCTCAGGTACAGTCAGCCTGCCCGAGGTCCCGGTTAATAAAAGCACTATTATGAATTCCTCTCCCAACACACTTCATGGGATCAAAGTTAATGTATTTGTTGTGTGTTTCGTCCCTGCTCAGCTCTCCAAAGAGACAGTGTTGAACTTTTACCAGAAGATGACTATGCTGAACACAATGGACCGCATTCTGTATGAGTCTCAGAGACAGGTATGTTTTTCCTCTTACATTTCCTGGTTGAACTGCTGAAGTGTGACATAAAGGAGCAATAATCTGTTTTGTTTTTTTGCAGGGTCGGATCTCCTTCTACATGACTAATTATGGTGAGGAGGGGACTCACGTTGGTAGTGCTGCTGCTCTCGACCCAAGTGACCTGGTTTTTGGCCAATACAGAGAAGCTGGTAAGGATCCAACTGCATGTGGTTTAGTGTTTTTTTTTCTGATTTAGATTCTCCAAGATATAGGAATATACATAAACATTTTGATAGTGACCAAAGCAATTTACTGAATTGGTACTTTTTTTTTTTTTAGTAGTTACCATCAAATAGCACCTTTAAACACACATTATAAGAAGATCAGTGATATGTCGAGCACTAAAGCTCTGCATCAAGCTTGTTGGGCAATTTTAGCTCAAGAGGTGTGATGGTGCTTGCTTTGATGCACAACAATTACACGACTGATAATGTTTGAGGCAAACAATGCCTCATTCAGTCAGTGAGTCACATCACTTTGGGTGGCTGTGGCTCAGGTGGTAGAGCGGGTTGTCCACTGATGGCAAGGTTGGCGGTTCGATCCCTGGTCCCTCCCACATGCTGAAGTGTCCTTGGGCAAGACACTGAACCCGAAGTTGCTACCAATGGCAGATTAGCGCCTTGCATGGAAGTCTGTCGCCATTGGTGTGTGAATGTGTGTGTGAATGGGTGAATGCGAAACAGATTGTAAAGCGCCTTGGGTACCGCTAAGGTAGAAAAAGGCGCTATATAAGTGCAGACCATTTACCATTTTACTTTTTTGCAGTCATTTGGAAAAAATATCAGTAAGTCAGGCTTTATTTGTAGATCAGTTTGTTGAAACAGCAGCAAATGTTCTTTAAAACAAAAATATAGAATATACACAGAAATAGACAAGCCAAACACAGTACTCCTAAAACATTTAAGTGCTTTACATAATAAAACAAGATGCATGTAAACAAATGGTTAAAATGTCAATCATATATTTGTTTTGTTATGAAAAAAAGACTTCTTTTCCACATAGTTTTGCTCTAAATCTGCCCCCTGGTGTTCTATGCAAGAAAACGCATTTTATTACAAATGGATGGAAGCTTCACTGCAGCCATACGAGAGAAGCTAACCAGTTTTTACCGTCCAGTTTTATGGAATATGTGCATGGAACATTACTGCAACTAAAACGGAACCAGTAATACATGGTGAAAAATAAGTGAGGAGGTTATCCTGCCACATGTGGAGCCAGTTTGGTGAAATATTTTGTTACAGGACGTATGAACCACTTCACTATGTGTGTTATCAGCATATATTAAACTAGCTAAAATAGTTTATTTTGCAATTGCAAATTTACACGATTCAGCATAGTCGAACAGCTGAATAATCTGTTAGCTACTTCCTTCTTCCAACTTCCTGGTGCACACAGTCCAGTCTCTCTATAATCTATCGCAAAAGTAAAAGAAATTTCAAGATACTCGAGGCAAATTCTGCACTGGAAAAAATTGGAGGACAAAGTTTTGCAAACACATTGGTGATAATGGAGGCTCTCATAGGAATAAATGGAGTTCTGGTTCATTCATATACAAACAGAGCTATGTGGAAATGAGGTGTAAAATAGGCCAAGCAGAGCATAAACATGTCTATAAGTCTACCTAACTGCCATCTCACCCTCTGTACTCCCTCTTCACTGTCCATGTAACCTCTACACTAGTGGTTTGGTTCACTCTTCATATACCCACAGCCTGCTCATTGAGTGTAATAACCATCAGCTGGCCTTGTTCTCTTCTTGTCTTGTAAGTAACGGTGTAATAATGCCTGCAGGAGTGCTGATGTACCGTGGTTTCCCCCTGGATTTGTTCATGGCTCAATGTTATGCCAACGCCGACGACCTAGGGAAGGGCCGCCAGATGCCCGTCCACTATGGCTCCAAAGAGCACAACTTTGTCACCATCTCGTCTCCTCTGGCCACACAGCTTCCCCAAGGTGAGCTGCACACCTGTTCATCAGTCTATAAGCACATGCGTACACCTGTAACTACATATTCATGCCTCCGTTTCAGCTGCTGGAGCTGCATATGCGGTAAAGAGAGAAAACATGAACCGTGCTGTAATCTGTTATTTCGGAGAGGGAGCGGCCAGCGAAGGGGACGCACACGCCGGCTTCAACTTCTCCGCAACCCTTGAGTGCCCGCTGATATTCTTCTGTCGCAACAATGGCTACGCCATCTCCACCCCCACCAATGAGCAGTACAGGGGAGATGGCATCGGTAAGCCTGAACGTGGGTTTCTGTTACATATGACTTGAAATCCACAGCTGCTCTAACTTTTTGTTTGCTTCAATAGCTGCTCGTGGTCCCGGTTATGGCATGCTGTCCATACGTGTCGATGGAAACGATGTGTTTGCTGTGTACAACGCTACAAAGGAGGCGAGACGCAGGGCCGTGGCTGAGAACCAGCCCTTCCTCATCGAGGCGATGACCTACAGGTTAGTAGATGAGTGACACTTGAAGCAATTTTTAGACTAACAGCTCATCATCCTAGCTAATCATTGAGGCTCTGCTGGTTATAGTGAGGCAGGATTTGAATAAAATGTTTTAGACAAGAAATTTTCACCAAATTAATTCTGTCCATTCTCCAGAATTGGCCACCACAGCACCAGCGACGACAGCTCAGCCTACCGTTCGGTGGACGAGGTGAACTACTGGGACAAGCAGGACCATCCCATCTCCAGGCTGCGACACTACATGGCGGCCCGCGGCTGGTGGAGCGAAGACGACGAGAGGACCTGGAGGAAACAGTCCCGCAAGATGGTAATGGAGGCGTTCGAGAGGGCCGAGAAGCGCCTGAAGCCCAACCCCGAGCTGCTGTTCACCGACGTGTACCAGGAGATGACGCCCAGCCTGAGCAAGCAGAGAGAATCCCTGTGGAGACACGTGCAGCAGTACAAAGAGCACTATCCACTTGACCTGTATGACAAATAACTGCACTGACGAGATGGAACCAGCTGTGATTGGGTGCAAAAATATGGGAGTGGTTGACAATGAGACTGGGAGATACACTGTTGCACACCTTATACTGTATTCACAAAATGTAGTTTGGCTATTTCTTACTGCGCAACAGAGAGACACAGGAGAAAGATTGTGCGTTTGAATTTTTTTCATGCCTCTGGGTTTGGTGCCTTAAGTTAATAGATCTACTATAAGTAAAGCTCCTCAATAAAAGCTAAACTCGCTCCTTTGTTTCACATTATTTCCAGGAACTCCAGTGTTTGTTTTTTTTCCAAAGTGTAGAAAAATAAACTGGTGTAGTTTCAATGCTTAACACAAACATAATGAACATGCAAATCGAGCAATAAACGGTGGAAGTTTACTCCAGGCTGTGTTTGTTCCCCTCTTCTATGATTATGGTATTTAACAGGTTTCCTTGTGTATCATTGAGGTGACTGGTTTAACTTGTATTAGAAAACTTTCCTATTTTTAAAGGGTTTTTTTAGTATACGCACCCAAATTTTAGATGGGTTGTTATGCTGTTACATATCACTTAAAATCCCACTACTGTATACTTGTCTAGTGTATATTGGAGTTGGTGTTTTGTGGAAAATAAACTGTGGAACTTTCATTGGCTTGGTTAATTTTTTATTTTAAATGCAATGATAAAATGGAAAGTTGATTATTGACACATCTAAGTGGTATTATAATTAACTTGGAAGTGATATTGGGATCTTTAAATGGTCCTTTTTTTTTTATCAGTGTTCTACATGTTTTGCTATTAAGACATCCAGTTCTGGTCAAGCAGGGGGCATTACTACAATTTTCCATATTTAAATGCAGAAAATATACAGTAGATTGTCAAAAACCCTCCATTGTGGTTCCTCCTTCTACACAACAGTGAAAGGGACAATGATGGAAGTAGATCAGGCTTCGATATGCCACTGAAGTCAGCATTTGCTGTCAACAAGTCAACAAGGGGCTGTGAATGCCCTTCCACAGCTTCTTCATCTGCCGTGGGGAGCGCTGGTGAATCAGAAGAAGATCTTTATTCACGCACAGGTTCTCCCGATCTTGCTCCTTGATATCAAAGGTCTGAAATCCTGCGTGGGCCTCTGGAGAAATTCCTAAACCCTTAAAGCACATCGCAATGTAGACGTCATCGATGGGGAAGAAAGGGACGATGCGTGAGACTGAACACAGGGGTTGCAGCAACGCTCCGGAGATGAGAAAGCCGCCTCCACCAGCATAAGCAGGGTACTGGCCGTCGTAGAAGCTCAGGGGAATGAAGTATTTGCTTCTAGGGTCTCTGAGGGGGCTTGCTGAGCTAATGACATGTCCAACATACAACCGAGATTCTTTCGAAGCCTCCAGAGACTGCAGGTACCTGAGCATAGCAGGTGTGTTGACAAACACATCATCATCCCCGCTGAAGATGAAGGAAACGTGAGGGCAGCTTTTGTGTGCCCACTGGAGGAGCAAGTTCATCTTGAGCGTCAGGTTCAAGAGGGTTTCACTGAAGTCCCACTGCAGCAGGTCTCCGTAGTGTTTGGCTTCAAACGCCAGCAGTGGGGTGAGGTCAGGGTCTTCCAGAGGGGAGTTACCCAGGAGGAACACCAAGCGAACCCTCAGTACATCTGGATACATCCCTCCTCTGCCCCACGTCTCCCGCACCGCTTGCCTCCGCTCAAAGTTCCCAGGAGTCGACTTGATGGCCAAAAGGAGGAAGGTGTTCTTGTTACAGTTGGGTTGATCGATCAGAACAGGAGGAGACCTGCAGCTCATTCCCTGCAAAAAAGTCTGAAACACCACAGGGTAGTAGGGGAAGTCGTGCATGTTGGTTTGCAGAAGCTCTTGATTCGTCTCCCTGCAGTGAGACCAACGGGCGTCGGGTATGAAATGCTTTTCGCCTTTCTCCACGCTCCTCAGTGCCGAATACAACAGGCGGTTCCAGTATGCTCCATTCTGAGGGATGGTCTGTCTGAGGTTGTTGAAAATGGAGACGTTCAGGTCCAACTGAGGTGTGGTGGAGACCTCCTGGGGGGGTTGAATCATTACATCACCGTCATGGACCTTGAGGCTGCGCTGCTTCAGGAGGTCCTTTAAACCAGCCTGGCGACTGTAGGTGGACTCCAGGTGCAGCGACGAGTATAGGAAGACCAGAAATAAAGAGATGAGAAGAACCATAGCGCAGAAGGTTTGAAGGCGTCTCATTGGCTCGAGGTAAGTAAACCAAGCTGTGCGGTGTGTCGCTCTAGAAGTGGATCATCTTTCAGGAGAGATGGTCCATGTGTCTCTCCGGTTACACAGACTCTGCCAGCAGGTGACACACTTGATGTAGCTGCCAACAGAGAAAAATACAGATGTGACAGGACACCCAGAGGGAAATGAGCCTCAACGGATGCGTATTGTGAATCATACAGCAAGATGGTCCTGTTTATTTGGCAAACTACACTTAAAGACTTGACATAACTAATTTTATTGAAAAAAAATGAATTGATATTTTTGGCTTTATATTCTCCTTCTCTAACATTAATGGCACAGTTTTTAATTAAATAATCTTTTTTAATTAACACCCACATGGCAGGACAGTAGATTATACAAGTAGTTTCGACAGATTGTGTTGCTACACACGTGGATGTATTCTGTTAATGACATAACTATTTCATGTGATAACTAAACTTAATTATTTAAACCTCCCATAATAATAGACCTGTTATGTCAGTAGTGTGAAGTTACTTGTACTTTTCCACTTTCTGCTTCCTTATACTTCTATTCCACGACAATTTAGAGGCAAATGTTGTACTTTTTACTCCAAACTACTCGGTAGATTTTGTTTAACGTTATAAAATATAATAAAAAAATAAATGATGATGCAATATCATAGATTAAGATACACATTAATTGATCCCTGAAGGGAAATTCACAGCAGATAAACTATATAAAGGAGATTTTACCAGTTTCAACATTGAAGTGATGAACACATTAATGCACCAATAATTATAATCAAATTAAATATGATTCTGAAATATGACATTCATTAGTAATAATTTTACTTTTGCTACTTCAAGTACATTTTGATGGTAATACTTTCATAAATATACATTTTAATGTCTTTTAGTTTTTAGTATTTCTACACAGTGGTAGTTAGTACTTTTATTTAAGTACAAGATCTGACTACTTCTTCTCTCTCTGGTGGAATTATTCTGACAAATATGACTTACCAAACTGTACTGCACATCTTAGTAAACAGTAAGAACATAACACTTTGGTGTTAC
>OMNN01031273.1:0-16820 GCA_900302755.1 Chromis chromis | reverse complement strand
CCCTTATGTGGTCAAAAATGCTCTGAACCATTGGGCATGGACAAGAGGACCTCTCAGGGTGTCCTATGGGGTCTGGCACCAGGACGTTGGCAGTGGATCCTTTGGGTACTCTGGCTTGTGCAGTGGGGCCTCTGTCAATCAAACTTGTTCCACTGCATCCTGTTGATGCTTGATCAGAATGGGGTCTAGGAAGTTTGGAGGTCAAATCAACATCTTGGGCCATTGTCATGTTCCTCAAGATGTTCCTGATTGTTTGATGTTTTTGCCATGTGGTGGGGTGCATTTTCCTGCGGGGGTAGGCCAGTGACATTTGGGATTTCCATTTGCATGAGGGAGTGTGCTTGTTCTGGGACAATGTTTATTTGGTCTAAGTCTCATCAACACGGATGTTAAAATCCAAGGTTTTCCAGCAGAAAACCACATAGTACCAATATGATCAATGTTATTCACTTCACCTGTCAGTGGTCATAATGTTGTGGCTGATCGGTGTATAGACTCAATGCTACAAAAGTAAATACACCTGTGACCATTAAAATGAAATTGAGTATACTTGTAATTTCCAATTAGCCTAATTGCATAAACATTGATATGAGATCACCTTTAAACACCAGAACCTTCTCAGTTTTGGTCCTATGGTCTGTGTCTATTTGCATGTTGGCTTCATGGCTCCACATAATAAAGAGTTCCCAGATGAACTGATAGTGAGACTTTACAAAGGTAGAATAGATACAGGAACATCGGTGACCAGGTAAAAATCCAAGTCAGAAAGTTGAAACAGTTGCACCATTAATCAGGAGGTACAGAATGAGCCGTAGTATTACTAATCAGAGCTGCTGTGGTCAGTCTCCTAAAATGGCGCCACAGTGTGTTATTTTCACAATCTGCTCCGAAAAAACAGATGTGCAGTTGCTTCAGATTTGGCACAGAGGTTATAAATGAGAATTGGAGTTTCAGATAGTGTGAAAGACATTGCATAACATCAACGTCTATGGATTGCGCCCAGGAAAAAAGCCTTGTTTGCTCTTTGGAACAAAACTGCAGGATAAAACTTTGCTAAAGAACCATAAAGGAAGCCTAATGAATATTGGGAGCACATTCTCTAGTCAAAGAGACCAAGATGAATTTGTTCGGCTCAGGTGGGGCCCAACATGTTTGGCCTGAACCTGGCCAGGACTACCACAGTGAATGCATAGTCCTGACAGGGAAGCACAGATGTGGGCGTGTGATGATATGGGGCTGCATGTGTGCAAAAAGTGCTGGAGAGTTGACATTTATATCTGTAGATTCACCAGAATACTGGCTCACAAGATGAATCTCTGTCTCCAGAAGCCTGACAGAAGAGGAATACTCCTGCACGACAACAATCCAAAGCACACTGCCGAAAACAGACAAGTTTCTAAAGAAGATTAAAATTTAAACTATGACCCGGCCAAGTATGTTGCCAAACTTTAATCCAATAGAACATCTTCCAGGTATTTTAAAGGTAGAGCAACTCAACCCCGCCAGCAAAGAGCAGCTTCAAATACAGTTTCTGAAGAATGGCAGAACATCTCTTCTGAAATTTGTCCAACACTGGTATCCTCCCTGCCAAGTAGGATTGACTCTGTCATCGAACATAAAGATGGCCACATTGAGTATTGAGAAAATAAAATCTCTGGATCGCAGTAATGACTTTCGTTGCATTGAATTCCTACCGTGGTGCCTGCATTAATACAATACATTTAAACAGTTGGTTTTTAATTTTACACAAGAGCAAACATCCGACTGTTCAACTTAGAAGTAATGCAATTATTGAGAGGTGAAACTAATAAATAATTTCACTGATATTGCACTGGGGGTGTACTAAATTCTGTTGTACATATAGCAGTCTTTTGTTGTACGTTAAATGAATAAACACTTTAAAATGCCTGAAAACTACTAAATTGTGAGATACTAGTACGTCTCTCTTTGGACGATGATGTTGTACCAACCTGAGTCTCCTCCCTCTATCCCCTCATCATCACTCAGGTCAGACAGATCTTCCAAATCATCATCATCCTCATCATCATCAGCTGACGCACGACTGCTCTTCTTACCTGAGAGGAGACAGAGAAAAACATTACGCCGCACTGAATTTTGTCAAGTGTTACTTTCTTCAGTCATTCCTAAGTTTGCACTGGTGCATCGCTGACGTCTGAGGACTTTGGAGACGTGGATATGTGGGCCAGGTATCAGAGGCAGCTGGAAGTGTCTATTTCCTCCTGAGATGGAACTGAGAGTCGATTACAGGCGCCGCTGCTGCTGCACAAACACCCATGACAGTTTACTACCGGCAATTTCAGACATCTTATGCTCACGGCCTAAATATAGCAAATGGAGATAGCAGGCAGGTTCCACAGCTACGATGATGATGGCAGAGTCGGCGTGTGTGTGTGTGTGCAGGAGAGAAGTTGGGAGTTTGTCGGAAATTGTGTTGCGCTATCGTCAAAGTACAGTGTGTGTGTGTTGTCTAGCCAAAGGGACAACTGGGGTCCACGGGCTTTGAAGTTGAGGTGTGATGAGAGGCTGGGGGCGTGGAGGAGAGAGAAGCAAAACAGAGCTACTTCCTCTGTGTGCTACACTGCGAACACACACAGTTATACAGTAAGTGCACACACACACACACACACATACACACATACACGCACAGATAAACAACATCTATTCAAACATCAGGTTCTTCCCTTCCCTTCTGGATTTAAGATGAAATACATGCTCTCGCCCTCTCCCACTCTTTGCTGCTCACACGGTGCTAGCAGATTTCGGTAGTACCTTCGAGGTTGCCCCTAAATGACCTGGATGACTTATTGCCACCACACACTGACAGCACACACACACACAAGCATCAATCTAAATCATCAGCCCCCTCCTCTCAAAACTCCCCCTCTTTCCGGGAGTGTGTGAGACCACAAAGAGCTTTGGTGAGCTGCCCAAAAGCATTTGGCTCTGCGAGGCTGGACGACGAGGTGGTGGCTGTGCATTTGTGCGCTATCGTGGAGATGTGCATGTGTGTGTGCGCACGTGTTGCGAGGACATGCGGGGGCAGCTGGTTGAAGTCTACAGAGCCAGAAAAAGAGAGAGCGAGGAGAGCGAGAGAGGTAGAATGAGAGAGAGAGAGAGAGAGAGAGAGAGAGAGAGAGAGAGAGAGAGAGGAAAAAAAGGGAGAGAGGAGTGGGAGCGGCCACCTCTGGCTGTTCCAGTGGGCTGGTTTGAATTAGGAACCCCCGCTGGGATCCAAGCCTGTACTTCCTGTTGGGGGGTTTCGGTTCGTGTGTGTGCACGAGGGGTGGAAAGGGTGGAGGAAAGACGAACGAAAGAGGAGGAGGAGGGTGGGGGGCGCTTGCCGGCAGCTGCCCATCCGTTTGTGGGGACTCTCCCTACAATGAAGTCCAGATGCATTAAAAAAAATCCCCCTGCCGCCTACTCCTTTTCTCTGTGACCTTGCGGAGGGCTTTATTCTGCTTGGAGCGTGTCCGAGTGTAAAGCTGTAAAAGCGAGGTTGCAGCTGCCTGCGACCTGTGGATGACCCGGAGACGAGGCTTGCGGGGGTTAAAGGATGAACAAGCCGACGGCTGCTCTTGGCGGAGAGCGAAACCAAACTATCTGATAAGCAGAGATTTGATTTGGGATTTAATTTTCATTTCCACAGAAACAGCGTCTGTGCATGTTTTAATATCTCAAGGCCCCGCGGTTACCACGCTGCAGGTGATCTGCTTCATGTAGCCGCATCTTTAAAGATAGTGAGTGTCACACAAACAGATAACGGCAGGGAAATCAGACTGAACTGTCATCACCTCTTAACTTTGCTTTTGCACTGTTGCAAGAAAATACAGCCCCCTAGAGGCCAAGAACGGGAGATTATCACAGCCTGCTGCAGCACCAGTCCACAAATTGCCTCCTTTACAGGCCAGTTTCAAAGTCTGAGGGAAAATTGTATGTGAGAAGTAGCTTGCCTTTGATTTTAAGTCCTGCATCATCTCCGTCTGAGTCGCTGTCAGACTGGAACAGATCCTTGAACTCCTTCTTGTCCTCTGCCTTCTTCTCTTGAATCTTCTTCCGTTTGATCTCAGGGAGGTCCAGATCCTCCATCTTTACAAAACACAAAATTGGCAGGGTTAGTGCACAAGACGCTTTGATGGCCTTGATGATTGTCATAAAATAATTGTTCTGCCAGTAAAACGTTCCACTATACAGCATGACTGTTTCATGATTTATGTAAAAGAGCAATTCTTGTGGGTAACACTGACATTCATAAAGGAAAACACCAGAAGCGATTAATTATGATGGAGTGGGATGAGGCAAATGTTAGAAGTTTTTTTTGGTTGGATAATTACCCTTTCTTTGCCAGAGATCTCCAGCTGGATCTCCTTCTCCCTCAGCTTCTTCCACTGGCTGTAGTACCTGCTGAGGGGAGTCCCCTCCTCGTGGACCTGCTTCTCCCAAGCCGCCTGACAGAAAGTGACCAGAATATTTGATGGTGAATGTGTATACAGGTATGGACAGGACAGGTAAGAAACAAAAAGCAGATCTGTGCCTGTTAAGCCTGAATATTCAGGGCTTTTTTCAGAACCCGACAAGACAAGCCTTTCAACAGGTTCACTCAGGCTCGGAAATCATCTTATTTTATGTGGCTTTCAACTGCAACTTTACATCAACTGCCCAGAGACAGACAGACTGTCGAGACAGTGAAGGGAGTCAGTGGATGCAGAAAACAAACAGGCTGAAGAAGTCTGAAAGGGGAGATCTTCTCCAGGCCCTAAAGGTCTTTGTGGATGATATTGATTAGGCCCAATCACATTATCTAACCAACAAATCCAATAGAGCGAACAGACCGTGGCCTCCTGTGCCCGTTAGCTTAACACATTTACCACAATTTGCCGTGCAGCTATTAAGATGGGTGACATGTATGCGCAAAGAAAAAGACAGAATAGGAAAAAGGAAAAGCTTCTTCTTCTTCTAGATTAGTCTCAGACAAACTAAATATTTGTATGTATGAATGAAAGAAAGACAAGCAACACCAGAGTGCGACCTGGATGGACGCAGGGCATCATTAATTAGGCTAGCTCTCAGTTTGGGTGACATGTCAGTGGGGGGCTAGTGGCCGGAGGGGGGCCGTGGCCTTTCCACAGCGGCAGCAGCAGGGCCGTCCCTTCTCCTTCGCCTGCGGTGACACCTCGACTGCTGCCACGATGCCAGGGAGTCGATGCCATGGTGACAGCCTCCGCTGAGCAGAGAGCTGTGGCGACAGGCGCTGGCACGGTGCCATGCTGTCTGTCTGTTGTACTCAGTTAACACACACACTTCGATGTGCACACACACACACACACACCATCTCATCAGCTAAATTACACAAAGACCATCCTCTTTAATTTCATCCTTAAACGCTCTTAAATATTCATCAGCGGTACACATCAAGACTCAGTGGAAGCAAAGCCACATAAAAACATGCATGTGTGTGTAGACAGGTAACACAACAAGAGCAAGTCAACACAGACAAGAGAATCGCTCCGTCACACACTAATGGCTGCTCATTAGGGTGGCGGCGCCTCTGGTTCAAAAGCCCATAAGAGCTTTGAATAACCACAGGGTCGTTCTTAGAGTTTATACAGGGAAGTATCCTCCATTAACAGTTGCTGCCTGTAGCGGTTCACACTCTGCAGTCCGATGGCCTGCAGCACCGACCTTTACTGGACCAGAGCCCAAAAGGAAAGTTTCAGGTCTTAGTATTTGTCATTCAGTAGAAAGCTATCTTTGCCCTGCAACTGGAACTCTCTGCTCTGTGGGGCTTCTCTAGAAGATATATAGGTAAGATACTACCTCTAAAATAGTGATGACCAAAGACATGACTAATCTAAAAAAAAAACAGCAACAACTAAAACTTGTAGAGTGCAGCCCTCCACCAAGGCCAAAGCCCCGTCTTGCAATTTTAAATTACGCGATCTAGATCCGTAGCAGAATTGAAAGGGCTCTTTCTTTGACTCTCCACCAAGTTACATGAAAGTTGGCTTGGTAGTTTTTGCACATTCTTGCAGACAGACAAACAGCACAGACAAACCTTACTGTTTCAATGGAAGTAATTAAAAAAATATATTACGTTTACTGACGATCAAGTCAAATAGATCGAGTCGGCCGATTGTTGAGCATCAATTATCGTAAACACCTAATAAAACCATCACAACTTGCACCGCCTAACCAAAAGATGACAACTAACTACTCCTCATTAGGTCTGATTTATGTATCAGCTAGAGGGAAAATTACACAGACTTCCAAGCCTAATTAATTTCCAATCTTGAGTTTTTGTCGGTTACTGCTGAACACTTAAATCATTCATGTTACATCAGTTTTGTGGTCTCATCTACATAAAACGCAGTGAATCAATATGTTTTATATTAAGTGTCGGATTAACTCAACAACTAAAATTCCAAAATAAATGGTTTGAAGTAATCATAAAGTGATAAAATAACACTGAAGTGAGCAAATGAGTGGCACTAATTTAGGCATGAAACTTGTTGTAATATATCAACAGCATGCAACTTCTAAACATACCACGTAGTTTGAGGCCTTTTTAAATTGGCCAAATAGGTGGAATCCAGGTCACAAGAGGTCATTAAAGTCAACTAAAAAGGCACCTTGCAGCAAATTAAAATGAAATGATTAGCCTCAGTGTAATAAAACTGTTGCTCTCAATGGAAAGAATCAGCAATAAACCTGATAATGTATACGTGACAATGATAAATCACAAAACAAGGCTACACGAACCAATAATTACTATTCAGCAGGGCTGTAATTTATTTTAACATATGTTAGAATTGTATTGCATTATAGCCCGATATTAAATCTTGAGCTAACAAAACAAAATCGACTTCCATAATCACAAAATAGTTAAATCCATACAGGTTTTATGAGTCACTTAAAATGTGCCTCTGCAACGTTCAATAACGACGTCTTATTTTTGTCTTCTGTCCATCTATAACTGACTGTGCTGTATCTGTCTTCTGTTGGTTACCTGGTCAGCTGGTCATGTGATGGTGTGAAGTTTTTAGCAATAACCTCAACGTTTTAAACCTACTTAGTGTTATTTTTTTTACATTATGACATGTTTTACATTATCTCAGGCTCATCTGTATAGGGAGCCCGAGGGTTTGCTGTCAAGGGCTCCAATTTGAGACACTAAGTTTGATCAGACAAAAAAAAAAATACAATCGTTAATTTGTATTGTTTGCGTTAGACTAAAATGTAAAACGAAACTCATTTTTCATGTTTTTTTACTGATAGTTGTGTACAGAAAGCAAAACTTCAAAGTTGAATTAATGCAATGAACACCTCAGATGTAATTCAACTTAACAGCCTGCTTTTATTATCAGAATTCTCAACAATACTACCGTTCATTCAACCACATGTAATCCAAAAATAAATAACTTGAAGTCTAACCTGATCAGAGCCATGTTTACCTGATTATTCAGATCGTAGAGTCTTTAACAAATCATCATTATTGTTAAGCTGGCCCTTAAATATTTTGCGTCAAACTATTGATGGGGATTCTACAATTCTACAATTTCATTTAGCAGACGCTTTTATCCAAAGGGACGTACACAGGTAGATAGAGGGGGCAGCATTAAGGACCTTGCCTAATGGTCCTCACTGGATACCTGCACCCTGACCGGGATTTGAACCACCGATCTCCCATGCCAAGGTCTGGGGTCTTAGTCACTGAGCTATCCAGCTGAGTCTAGAAGAAAATTAAGTTCTTTACCCATTTACAGGCAACGTCAGTGATTTTTTTTTTTAACACTTCAGAGAAACTCAGCGTAAACTTCTCTAAATATTTGCGAACCGAGTCTGACAGTTGGCCGACCATAGAAACAGTCAAACCTGTAACAGGACTCTGGCACTGAAACCCCAAGATTTTCCAAAACCATTTAGCTCACTTAGCTATTTCACAGCTAAGTAAGCTAAGATGTTGATGTTTCTGCCTCTTCGCAGCCGTCCTCATCATCACGTTCAAACTAAATAAATACGTTATATCCCAGCACACTTTGCAGCGTCAGCCAGCAAAGCCTTTTTTTGTTTGGTACCTTCTCTGCACTGCTGGTTTTGATCAATGTTTCGGCAAAAAAAGCTTTAAATGCGCTGAATAATAATTACCAGAGTGCTACACACCTTTAGTTGTGATGGCAACAGCTACCTGCTATTACAGATTTTACCAGCTGTGTTGCTGCAGCTAAGATGATCTAATGAATATCTGTATATGGGCATAAAAGCTACTAACGCCAGGGTTAAGAGAAACAAACAAACAAAAAAACTGGCCTAACAAGCCCCTGCCATGGTGGGAAAATTTGTGCCTACTAGTACAATTTGGGGTTTTGATGGAAAAGCACCTCCCTGTATTTACAACTAAATTTCTAACTTAACATCAGGAAACAGAAGAGCCAAAGAAAAAGAAAAACACACTTACAGAAAAGGTGAAATTTTGCAAATACAGCCTACAAGGCAGCCTCTGTATTTCACACACACTCACCACAGCGGCGGCATCAGCCACTCCGAAGGCGGCCTTCTGTCTCCGTCCTGTGATGTAGCTGCTGTTCTCCTGTACCTTCTCCAACAGCTGGCGCACCGGCTTGGAGTAATTGGCCACTTTGCATTCCTTCAGGAATGCTTTCAGCTGCAGGAACATGGAGGGGTGGGGGCATGAGAAAAGAAGGAAACAGCGAAAAGGATGATCCTGTCCGCCCATGTGATGCATTCAGGCAGAGCAGGAGGGGGTGTGTGGTCGTTTCCCCTGAGGGAAGCAGATTCAGCGACGTTTACACTAGTAAGGTTTTCATTTTAAAACATACATTTTCACTACATCTTTGCCTAAAATCCACTCTTCCCAGGCATTTTAGGACCCCTAAACAGAGGCTTTGGTAAACACAGCTGACCACATTTTAGTTAGGAATTGCATTTTAGTCTGGACAGACGGAGACTGAGACTTTTGGAAATGATGACGCAAACACCCACATTCTCTTCCTGATTGGATTGTATTAGTCTCTAACTGTCCTTCCGTGATTGACCACATCCCTATTACATGACCACGACTCCCAGACTATGTTCCTCCTTGTTCTCAGTCAAAGCAAAGAAATTTCTGGTCTCACTTTTTGCCGTCAGCGTTCTTCTTCCATTGTATTTACATTGTATGTGAATGGTCATGCAATATGCTTTTTCTGGCATGTCGGTATTGACGTAAATGACTTTAAATTACACAGTGCTGAAGCGCTCATCATTGCTTTCATTTTAAAATGGTGAAAACGTGTAAGTGTGGACGTAACCTCAGTCTAGCAAATCCTGAATCATCTGTTCAGGATTTAAACTCTGGGATTGATATTGAGTGTCACTGCATCTTTATTTTACTTCGGCATCTGTCGGTCAATTTAATTGTAACCCTTGCGTTTATTCTGCACAATTTTAGAGGATACGATGAAGCTAAAGTAATTTAATTTCTACAGGTCTAAAACACTTGAGCCCATTCCCAGATCAGCTTTAATGGTTGCATTACCTGAATAATGGTGGGCAGAGCGAGTTCAGGGAAGCCGATGGAGTTGGCCTGAGTGTGGAAGTATTCGAGTATCAGGTCATACAGCTGGTCGATCAGTCCGTCCTAAAATGCGGCAGAAGAGCAAAATTTACAAACAGTATTCACACGTTACATTAATGTCTAAATATTCAGGTTGTCTTTTTTTTTTTTAGGATAAATTCAGCACATCAAGAACAACATCTGTGTACATCTAACTTGATAACGGCTTAACCAAGCCTGCTATGAACCCCTGAATCTCTGCTATGGATCAATATATCAATACATTATAAGCTCTTTTAATTCATCTATGATTTCGGTCCATGTGTCAGATTTGGGAAAAAGTTTAAGAGCTACAATTAACTCCAAGTACACCGAGAATGACCCTGATGGGACGGATTCATGACTTGCTACAGATATGTCAGGGCAAAAACAAAATACAATAACTCTCACTCCCAAACACTTGAGTCAAATGATGTCAAACTGCATAAATGAAGAGAAACAAAAAGTGTGATTACTGGGCAAAGTTTAG
The DNA here is from genome assembly GCA_900302755.1 of Chromis chromis. Taxonomy (NCBI): domain Eukaryota; kingdom Metazoa; phylum Chordata; class Actinopteri; family Pomacentridae; genus Chromis; species Chromis chromis. The sequence continues at coordinate 6,720 of OMNN01031273.1, read as the reverse complement.
TCGACCTAACGGGTGATTTATAGATTGCTAAATCAAACTCAAGCCCAAAGCTACACAAAGAAACCTACATTTCTTCCCAACAATTCCCCCCATGGTGTATTCTCTATTAACAAACACTACACAAACTCTGCGGTGTCAACTAAGGATGTATTCGAAAAGCCCAAAACACATAGTACAAGTACCACAACAGTGTAAATTCACCCTTTAATGTAGATGTAATTAAAAAATAAGAGGTGAACATGCCATCTACAGCGCTACAAATCCAGCTGCCTCTCTTTTGTCAGTGCGAATGCAAACTTTTCTAGCGTGCATGAACTAATAAGTGTTCAGGTTTCAGACAGATCAGTCAGTTGGGCCTGTAGAGACTTTACGAGGCAGGGGATCATGGCAGCTGCCCAGGTGACAGCAGTGAAAACAGTCCTAGCGAGCGGAGTGCGGGGGATAATCCCAGAGAGCCGTGCTACAATCCTCTTGGCTGCAGCACTGAGCGTGGCGACTCAGGGCCAGTTTTAGAGTCCCGACAAGGGGCTTTCAGCGCTGCCCTCAATCCCCTTATGCACACACGCCAGCTAACACACAGTGTCACAGGGCGGCATGGAAATAACCAAGACTTGAACCGCTCGTCTGATCAGCTGCTCCTTCTCGGCGCAATTAAGACGCCATGGGCTCTTTTCCCAGCTCTACAGGAAATAATCTACACCTACACCGACGTTCACAGTAAAACTCACCTTGTAAGCTTTCTCCATTAGGTTGACCTTGTTGAGCTTCAGGATGACCGCAAAGTTGATGGGTTTCTTACTCATTCGTCCAGGTTTCTTGTTGAATTCCACCTGCTGGAAGATCTATAAAAGAAAAACATAAACTGGCAACAGTGAACTCTGATCCGATTGGTGCAACAGTGCAATGTATACTATCTTCAGACAGCAGAATAAAACATGGACACAGAACCCAAAGCAAATACAAGTAGTTATTTTTTTTTTTTGGCATCATTTTTTGTGGTTTGCATTTTAACCCTCTCAATCCCATGCAGTTTCTGGGCATTTTTTTTGCTCCTGTCACATTTTTACTCACTGTGGGCTCATTTTTCACTGCGATATAAACTCCTGCATTTCTATGAAAGCAGCACAACCATGACTAAAAGTAGAGAGAACTTAAAAATGTCTCATGTTCAAAAAATATAGTAAAAATGCCATATGTCATTAATAAACAAAAAACAAAAAGTGTACTTTCTTTGATTGATTATTTTACAAAAATTTTAAATACCTGAAATCCGCATGTATTTTTCCAAGTGCGTGACCAATACTGGAAATAAATGGTGACTCTACATGCCACAGATATTTATTATTTATTTATTATTATTCAACTATTTACATTTTTAATTTGTTTCCACCTTTGTCTCCTCTCTGCTCTGTGTAAACACAGCCTGCAGTTCAGCAAAAAAGTACATTTTTGCTATATGACTGTTGGTCACAGCTGAGTCAGTCACGGTTTCACAGTTGTGCTAAAAAACACAGAATTTTTGATTTTTTACAAAATCTGATTGAAGAAAATGGTTTACTTTTTTTTTTTTTTTTTTTAGCAAATAATCAAATTAAGTGATTTAGATGAAATATCTCGATTTCAGGGTGCAGTTCTGGTACATTTTACAGCTTCCTGCTCTGATAAATGGTGAAAATTTTGGTGAAATATTGGTGATTTCTTTTTTAAATAACACAACTTTCAAACCTGCTGTCAGGATTGGGGTTCAGAGGTTTAAAAAGAGCCAGTTTATTGGAAGACCCTCATCATCATCTACGTGTTGTCCCAGTTATCCAATCAAAACACACCACATACTGATGGAATCTACATAAAACAGGTCAAGCTGATGTCAAAACCCATTAATAAGCAATAAGCTTTCCAGTTAATAAACGTTTGCATTAAAATTTAAAATCACACGCATGTGAGTGTTCCAGGTTTGATTTTGTATACATTTACTAAATCTATATCCCTCTTCAAAGACATCACAGCCACAGAACACTTTTCATCTGCCAAACGCCGACAGTGTTTTGACAATTACCATTAGACACAGCTCATTTTAAATACTGCAGTGCTACTGAGATGACACATTTCTATCTTAGTCTGTGAAAGTACATTCTAGCCAACGTGTGGGCTATTTGTCTACAAGCTTTAGCTTTCACATCTGCCCACAGTGCGCAAGTGAATTTCTGTCTTGTATTTGTGTATCAAGCTATTTCTGACTCTCCGTATCTCTGTGCGTGTGTGCGTGTGTGTGTGTGTGGTCGTTAATGTTCTCTGTGTGCGAAGCTCAGCAACGCTCCTGGCCGGTGCTGTCTGTACAAACATAGGATGTGGTGGCGGTCTGTGGGGGAGCCAGGGGGAAGTGGGAAGGCATGGGCCAACCCTGGTGCGCTCACACACACTCGCACACACGCACACACACACACTCACAACATGCACAGCTACTGAAGCAGGAAGCTCCAAATCATACACCCCCCTCGGAGATACGAGAACACACACAGGCACAGACACACAGGAGGAAGGGGCTGTTTCTGCCGCTCTAATTAAAACAGTAGCAGCGTACCTCAGCCTGCCTTTAACAAGAGGAACAGTAAAGGAGAAAAAACACAGGAAGTATTGTGCGTCACAAATAAACACAGCTTGCTGTTGGGGGTTTGGGGGAGGGGGTTCAGAGTGGGGAAAAAAAAAAGAGGTGGGGAGTGGGCCATAGGCAGAGAGGATGTGGTCTGCACAGCGTGTTAGGACCAGAGTGTAAACCACAACCGTGCCTTTATCGCTTCGGTCAAACTGCTGCATGCACACACAAACACACACACATATATACATGCAGGCACTGACCACTCCCAGCCGGCCGAACTAGTCGCTGTCGCCAGCACGCAGCTCTCCTCAGCAAACCACAACAAAGCCGCACAGCATGCATAAACACTTGCACACGTTCACACACACACACACACACACGAAGAGAGACACAGACACACAGACAAACACATAGACACACACACACACACGATTAACACCTGACCCAGAGAAAATGTTGTCAGTTGGTAACCTGCGATTGGTCTGATAACGAAAGGTGTCTCTCGCACACTTCTACCCTTCGATATGTTTCCTCCTGAGCCCCTACAGTTGTGGCCGTTGAGACCAAAATGCATCTCATATGCCACTGATGTTTTTCCACAGCAAACCACCGACGGAACATTTCATCACATCTACCTTTGCACCGTTTCCACTTGTGGCAAGTCAACCAACTGACTGTTGTTGTTTGCTGAAAATTTTAAACTATTTGAGGGCTTCCAGCTGTGCACTGGTGTGAAAGACTTCAGATTGAAACTGCCGGAAACTTAACTCTCTTCGAGCTGCACTGATTCCGTCAGCTCTGCATGGTGGTAACTGGAGATGACACAAAGTCTTACCTCCACGAGGAAAGGCAGGACAGGGACAAATGTTTTGGTGCTGCTAGACAGCAGGGTGAGGGCTCTGCAACAGTGCATCCTCAGAGGGTAGTATCTTGCTGTGGGCACCAATCTGAAAGACAAAACAGTGGTCAGTGTCTCCACCTGCTGTTGGTAACATGCACAGCGACACAGGGGGTTCCACACAGATAATATAATATTGAAAAGCACATTTAAAAACAAATGCCAGCTAGCAACCTCAACTTTCTCTGCCACAAATTTGGGAGGAAACAAATTATGATTAATTTAGACTTTTTGTCCATGGCACCACTGTTAGCTGTGAATCCAAAGTTTCAGGTAACTATTTATAGCACTGCCCTAAATGTATTTTTAAATACAGACAGCAGGTATGCACATATGAGCAATTATATTTAAAAAAAAAAATGGTAACCTAGTTACAACAGCAGAGTGACAAAGATATGTACTGCAGGTTAGGTCCAATTCTTTATTTGTATACCAAACAAACATTATAATACTTTTACACTACTTTTTACAGCTTTATGTTCCCCATAATGCATTTCTAACATCACATAACATTCCTCAGTATTGATATATCTGCTCATTTTTTATCATTATCTACTCCCACCCACCAACTGTTAGCACTGCTGCAGTCCTGTGTGCACAACATTTTGTCATTCATCACCTTTTGCCAGCAGTCCATCTGTCATTCAAACTGTGTTGTTACAACATGACATCTATTGTTCTCAGTTCATTTGACTGTGGATGTTTAGACCAAAAGCATCCCTGTTTTAAAAAGCACAATTAGTGCTAACAGGATCACCTAACGTCACCCAAAACTGACTTTTATAACAATAAGTCAAAAGGTATACTTTGTAACAATAACCCTGAATCTTTTAACATTAAATACTGTAATTGCAAAACTCTCGTACAGAAATGGCATTAAAAGGACAGCACACTGCTTCATGGTAAACACTTTATAATGGATTATGTGATTGACGTAGTGGAAGGATGAAGCAAGAATCTGAAATTTTGGCACATTTTACCTGCATATGGTCCAATATGTGCTGAAAGTTACGTAATAAAATTGCATACTCACTTGATAGTGCCAATTATGACTTGGCAGAGTGGATAGATCAGAGGTTGGAGTACATCACTAGGGTGCAGGGTGCTGAGGACTCGACACCACAGGTACAGACAGTGGATGTATTGCCAGTTATACACCGACTGGTATGTTTCCTGTCAACGAATACGAAAATATATATGTCACACAAGCATAGGGCTGTTATTTTGTCACTAAATAACAAACATTAAGTTCATAAAAGACTTGTTTTCTATATATCTCTAGTCGTATATCCCAGCCCCTATCTGCATGAGTACCCACGAAGCAAACATGTACTTTTTTCTATACGTACAAGACTAATCCTTAAAATAAAAAACAAAATAACAGAACCGTATTCCAGTAGCCGTCTCCCTGTCTTCTAGAGGAATATTCCCAACTGTCTTTGTGTGTCTCTTAAAAGCACATAAGAAGACCATCTCTGTGAACACATGCACTTAGTGAAAGACCAACCTTTTTCTTCATGGTCATGGCATTTCTGAGGTGGATGGCCAGCTGTCGGATGTAGATGAAGGCGTGCTGATAAGTGGCCTGTGTGTCCAGTGCGTACATCTCTGTGAGAGTCCTCTGCATGAAGTTGATCATGGGCAGCACATTGGGGGATGTGAACTTGCAGTTTTGTACATAGGAAATGTACATTTGCTGCAAACATAAAGAAAATCAACACTTTAACTACTTGTATGATTGTGTTTTGACTTGACAAATTCCCTGTTCTAGTCCATTTAACATCCAGGTTTGCCGTCTACTCTTTCATTCATTCAAGCAGCTCACCTTGAGAATAGTGTTAAGATACGTGTCCTGCTTGTGTCTGCAGATTTTGTTCAGGGCCAGGAAGGCGAGAACCCGACTTGTCTCCTCCCCTGTGCTCCACTGCTTCAGTAATTGCTAGACACAAAAATATCAAGAGTGTTAATAAAAAAACACTAACACGCCATTTTTAGTCCATGATATCATTTTGGGTTCAGATCTTACCTTAACCAAGTGTCGACACTGTTTGGGTAGACAAAGGTAATAAGGTACGAGCTGGTTGGTGTGCTGCAGGACAGCTGTGATGACGGTAGCTTCTGTTAAACAGGACAACAGCTACAGATGGAGAGTTTTCAGGAAGCAAAGGTGGAAGAGGAAGAAAACATTAGGGCAGATGTTCGGCTCTCTCATAGACAGAAAACATCTCTGTATTCTTTATTTACTGTGTGTCATGATATTTGCCTCACAGGAAAACACAAAGCTGACAGACAGAAAACCAACCTGAACAACTCCACTGAGATACATCTTGATGTCAATCTGATTCTTCTGCCATCTTGGACTTGATGAAGGGAACACTAGCCTGGGATCAAAACAGAGGAAAATCAAAGCGCAGGGTGAACAGATTGAACACAGTTACACTGAAACTATGAGCAAGAGACGAGAACAGCAGATAAAATGTTGACTTTATACTTTTTCTGGTCTTTATCTGGCTTCAGGTTGAGCATCCTCTGCATGGTGACATGAATGTCTTTGATACAGAACAGGACCAAAGCGTTGAACACTGCAGAAAGGACAAAAAATCATTATTTATAGATATTTACAAAGACTGCAACATGCTGTAATATGTCTTACATAATACTGTGTGTATTATTATAATACAAGGTTAGCATATTAAAATTGTATAATTTCTAACACAATAAAGTCCTTCTTCAAACTGCACCAAGACCTACCAAAATATTTACTGCAAAGATTTGAGAACTGTCAGATCAGATCTTTTCTGTGATACGAATATGTTGGTCACTTTATAAGTCACACTTTGGTAAATTAGATATTTTTATTTATTATTTTTTTATAATTATTACATGGCACATACAAGCCAGTAAGTGCAGCATAACATGCCCATCTTTTGAGTGAAGTATTATCTGTTACTGTCGCTGTGTCGAGGCATATTGTTCGACTGTGTTGGCTGTGGAGAGAATCAAGTTATTGATTCACAAAATAAGTATTGGATTTTTTTAGGTACAATCGCAAATTGAAAATGTTCCTTTTAGTTACAAGATTCCCTGTGGATTTTTCTTGTAAACAAACATGTTTACATACAGTGTTATTCACCAAAACATGTTGTGTAACCTTGAGGTCAAAGAAACATGTTGAACACACTTCTTTGCTAATTAATGGTATTATATTGTGATAATTATCAATATT
>OMNN01031271.1:0-17976 GCA_900302755.1 Chromis chromis | reverse complement strand
GACACTTTTATCCAAAGCAACGTACATAGGTAGGTAGGCAGGGCAGCATTCAGGACCTTGCCTAAGGGTCCTCACTGGATACCTGCACCCTGACTGGGATTTGAACCACCGATCTCCCATGCCAAGGTCTGGGGTGTTAGTCACTGAGATATCCAGCTGCTACATGTCCACTACCTCACTTTACTCTCCCTAGATAGAGCACTTTTCTCTTCTCAGACTCATCCAGTTTTGAGCTACAAGATAATTAAGCATTAATGAATAAATCTGAACTGCTTGTCCCGAAGGTTTCTGTACTTGAGAGTTTTATTCCCAAAAGGACAGGCAAACCGTGGCCAAACTCCTCCCACAAACACCTCTACTTCCAGCTTCAGGCCTCAACCGCTTGAAATTCAACATAAAGATTGTATGAATCAATCTGTGAACCTAAAACACACTCATACAACAACATTCTTGCACAACAGGGGTGCCCAATCCTGGTCCTCGAGGGCCACTATCCTGCATGTTTTAGATGTTTCCCTCTTCCAACACACCTGATTCAAATGATCAGGATCATTATCAGGCTTCTGCAGAGCTTGATGATGAGCTGATCATTTGAATCAGGTGTGTTGGAAGAGGGAAACATCTAAAACATGCAGGATAGTGGACCTCGGACCAGGATTGGGCACCCCTGAAGTACAAGAAACTGGAAGAAGCTCCCGTCTTGTTTCTTGCTGTCCTGAATAAATCCAAACCAAACTCTGAACCATGTATCTGTAGAATCTGCTGCACTGTCAAACCTCCTCAGCGTCACTAACTGGAGAAACTTCCAGCTGAAAACGAGAAAGACGACTCGAGACTAGAAAGCAGCTGCATTAAAGAACCTTGGTTTTGGTTAACCAGTGGATAAACCCTCTGCTGGACCATAAAGGAACAAACCTGGGATGTGAGACAGTGCTGGAGTTTGGGCTAAAACAAATGAACAGGTGCAAAAGACTGTGATGCATTCAAGGGTTTCTCAGTGAGTGAGTGAAACTGTAAACTCAAACAACTCACGTCTTCAGCGTCGCTGTCGATGCTGCCCCGCTTTTTCTTTTTCTTCTTCTCGTCCTCCTTCTTCTTCTTGTCCTTCTCTGGAATGACGTCGTCCAGGAAGCCGAGGTCGTGCTGGGAGAACATGTAATCCATCGCTTTCCTCACGGCGACCAGAGCGAGGATCTGAAAGCAGCAGAACGAGAGGGTTGGACTTTTAAAAAAAATATGAGCAGATGTTTGAGTAAAATGTAAAAGGCGAGGTCATAAATTGATTATTGGTTGTTCTAAGCCAGTCGTTCTTAACCTTGTTGGACATACTGAACCCCACAAGTTTCATACGCACATTCACCGAACCCTTCGTAATTGGAAAAATTAAATCTGATCTTTTTCAAATTCAAAACATAGGTTTATGTTTTACTGGTGCACGAAATGAACCATGCATCAGTTGCACACAAAATCACTGTGTTCAAAGAGCTAAACCAACAAAACATGAATTTCACACAAAAACAAAAACATAATAATGAATATTTACTGCAAATCAATGTGACTTTTGCTGTTGCCTTTCAGAGACCAGTTAGGAAATGCGCGGCTTCACCTTGGCAAGTGCCACTTTCATGTCATTTTTACAACAAAATCTCTTCCTTTTCTTAGTTTTTATATCTACCATCCTCGAAAAGGATTGCTCGCAAAGATACGTTGTAACAAACGGTATGAAAATCTCAAGGGCTTTCTTAGCAATAAGAGGGTACGCTACGATTTGGTGACACCAAAACATTGAGAGCGTTGTTGTTCTGAAGAGTTGCTGTTGAACCTGGCTCGGCTGAATTCCTCCACCGAACCCCTGAGACTGACTCACCGAACCCCTGGGGTTCGATCGAACCCAGGTTAAGAACCACTGATCTAGAGGATGATTATTGTTGACCTGCTAGAAGAACAAAGCAGGTTTCTCTGACTGAATTCAGTCATTCAGTCACTGTGTGTATGTGTGGGAGGGATGTAGTGCGTTACATGTGCTCATGTTTTCCCTGCTGGTGCACTGCTCTTTTGTGTGCATGTGTACATATTGTGTGGTGTAAAAGATCCACCGTGTTCTCACTGCACGGCCCATATCCTGTAAAGGAGGTATTTGCTGTCACAGGAAAAACATGCCGGCATCCTGACAGTGTCGCCACGGAAGATTTATGGCTTAGTGAAAGGAGAAGTGAATGCAAAGTTACACATTGAATTTATATGTAATGTTGAAAAAGGGAGGGGAAGAAATTACCCTGAGTGAATTATTGCAAGAAGAGAAAAGAAGAGTGGTAGGCGGAGAGAAGGTGAGGGGGTTAATAGGATTTAAATTGTAGCCAGAAGAAAACAGAAGAGAAGAGAGTCTTGTTCTTATCATTTCAGCATAAAAGGAAATATTACAGCATCCTCAGCCACAGAATGTGTTTTACCCAGAAAGGATATTCTATTAAAAATGGTTAATTTGAGGCGTGTGAGGTGTTGTGGCCTTAACATATGGCGTGAGCTGTCCTCGTGCATGCCTGTGCGTATGAGTGTGTGTGTGTGTGTTTAGTCAAAACCATTCATATTGCGTGTGTTGTGTAAAGTTCCTGCAGCTGTGCTCTGCTCCTCTCCCAGCAGTGCGGTCCGACAGACAGCCTTGCGTTTCACGGGGAATCCTCTGGTATTTGGGGGGCTTAATTTCAAAGCTGCTGGAGGTGGGTTTTGATTTAGCTCTCAAAGCTTTAATCACTCTCTTCCCGCTAGCCTCACTCAGTGCTGCATTCTTGCCCATATCTCAATGGAGAGATCAGATCATGCATGGAGCAGATGAGATGGAGGTGTTCCAGTGGTTCATGTTTTCCCTTTTATGTCTCAGCCCTGCAGAGACCAACCTATGCAAGCCTTCGGCACTATGCTTTGAGACCAGACTTGTCTCATAGTTCTCCGCTGTACCTGTTCCACTGCATGGCAACGGTGTGTATGGGCTGTTTGAGCTGTCCATGTCACAGCTGTCCACATGTGAAGAGCATCCTTTGATTTAGCTGCAGTAGCCCCCCTTCACTGCTGCTATACGGTAGATATAGTACATGTATGCAGGCATAACATGCATAGTGGCATGTGCGTCATAGATGTATCAGGAGAACTCAATACAGGGGTCTGACATGGCATTCATTCTTTCCCAGGAAAGTTTCATATGCCCATTGTACTCTCTCCTGCACATCAGTTGCAGTTTTCACCTGCAGGCTCCACATAAGAAGTAGTCATAGAAAAAGAGCTTTCCTTAGCTTTGGAAAAATTCTACAAATATTAAACTATCAGGGGTGTCTGTCAGTCGAGACACCTCTCAGCTTGGTGGTCTGGAGGGGGAAAAAAAGCTATTTAGGCTGCAGGTGATTTTTTTTGTTACAGTACTGTGGTTGGCCGCCACAACAGCTGGCAGCAAGGCTGAGTCGCAGGGCCACATGCAGTTCATGGTTGTATTATAAAAACTGGACTTTAGCTCTACTTGATTTGAATGCAAATTGCTCACTCGGTGCATTAGCCAAAAATGTTTCCCCGCTGCCAAGATTTCTTTGTATTAGTGTTTCTCCCACTCAGTCCCACAGTCACATAAAAATAGATTTCCTGCACTCTGGGGATGTTTTGCAAATGTAAAATCTTTATGGATTAAAAATTCATAATAAAAATGGTAATAACCGATCTTGTTCCGAGTGCTGTCAATAGTGTTACAAATGTCTCTTCATAATAGAGGATGAGTGAAATGCTCTTTGATTGTTTTTGGTTGGCCACTCTGACGGACTGGCAGCAGGGCTGAGCTGCTGCACAATATCCAGCTCTGTTAATACATCCATGACATAGAGTTGGACAAGGGGGTTTATGTGTTTGTATGACTGAAACAGCTTCATACTTGCTATTGTTAAAGCAACACCATAAAATGGGTTTATCAACCCACAAACTAAATTGCTGTGAAGGTAATGCAGCTGCTGAAGCTACTTATGTACTTTTGACATTCTATGGCATCAACAAATGTAGATCAATAAGAATGCTAGTTTTTAACGTGGCTTTTTAAGCCTTTTTTCTTTTTCATTTTTACATGATTTCAATGCAGGAAATGCATAAAGATAGATATAAAAAGAGAGCTGTGGTCTTTCCTAGACTGAAGACACTGGCAGGCAGGTGAAAATGTGTTGTGTGAGTTTCAGCGCAATTGGGAAACTTCAGGATAATGAGCATTAAATATTACCGGTTCTTATTAGGGTAATTTGTCATTCTTTCACATATCTGATAAAGCTCCATCCCAAAAGGCGTAGGTTTTCTTCTGTCATGTTCCTATATTGGCTGGCAGTCCAAAAAGATCAATGTAAGCCACATAGTTTCTTAAAAGGCACCTAAATGTTAGAATTCCCTTAATTCAATTGACGAGAGGAAGCAGTAGAGTGCCGAACAGGGAAGGTGGGAGTGGTTGGATCAAGCAACATTCCTTCTGTCCTGTGTTAGTGCAGTGTCATTGATTACAAAGAGAGAACTCTCAACTGTGAGAGAGCATAGCGTAGTTTTTATTTTCTTTGAGCACAAGGTATTGTTGGGAGAGACAGGGGGTAGAGGGGTTTTAGGGCTTGAGAGTATCTGAGCCTTGGAAGTCTGAGTGTAGTTTGTAGCTGACAGATGAAGACTTACTGACCCTTTAACCCTGCAGAGCCAAGCAGAGAGAGGATATCGATCTGGCTCAGCACTCAGGGGTCACCAGGGGTCATACATCCTATTGCAGGAAAAGAGACTATAAAGGATTCCAGCACACCTGTTGACTTCAAAAATTCACTTCAGTATTGCAGTTTGTGGGCATGAAGTCGGCCTCTGAGAGTCAGTCTAAAGCTCTTTCTAGTGGCAATGCTTTTTTTTCAATGCCTGTCTGTTTATGTATGAACCGGGCATAAGGCTAGTGGCTGGTAAGGCTTAAACAGCTTGTCGAGTGACCACATTCAACAGAAATACTTTATGCTGATGATTGGGACTCCTCAAACGCAAAATTTCTGTTTCATTTTCCGTCTCTGGGCATTTGAGTCTTTTCTATCTCTGACTTTAAGGGTGCTGTTGATTCAGATCCCAGTAAGACAATGAAGTAAAATCCAGCAAGCTGACTTTGACAGTTTAGAATGTTCTGACGCAGCATTTTACGACCCCGAAGCATGATCACAGTAGCATTTATTTTTTCTAGTGTGGCGACAGTGGTGAACAGAAGAAATACAGTGCTCCCATTCTACCAGGAATGTGCGCTTTCACATGCTTGATTGGCCTGTCCAGCTTCTTGTCACTTTGTGGCAAAAGTTGAGCCAGGTTCAGTGTTTTTTTTGTCCCTGCACTGGCACCATTCAGTCGCTGCAAGGCAGCCTGAATGTGGCTTTGATTGAAATGTATCAAGTTGTTACAGGTTTATCTGTCATTTTTATACTGAATTGTAAACCACACATTGTGCCTAAATGTGTACTGAATTGTTAGAGAATGATAGATACACAAACCTCACCTCTCTTATTCCCGTCTTGATCTTGATGTTTACATTTGTTGCTTCTTGTGTTAGAGCATAGTCCCACAACAGCACACCAAAGTGCCATTAAGTGATCCTTAATGGCATCAGGGAGTCATTTTGGCTGACTGGAATCCTCCTCTCAATTTTTATATTGTATATCACCAAAGTGTAATGTACATCCACATCCTCTAGCCTCTTCTGAGGCAGAGAGAAGAGGAAAATGTAATTGTATGGCATCAGAAGATGTTGTAAAACCCAGTGGATGACAGGTGCCTTGACTGTGATTATTACTGACAGGTCCTTCTTTGATTTATAACAGGAAATAGTTTTTTTCCCAGTAATTCTTTGTCAATCAAACAGAAAGCTTTAACAATATATCATTCATTGTACCTGATAATCTTTCCTCCATTACAAATAATATCCAAATCCACTGCACAGTGTAACACAGGAACAGAGAGGGCAATGTCCCTCCTGCTGTGAACAGTTTTCAATGGTGTTTTTGTGGGTGCCCATTTGGCACCTAGATATACGAATGCAATGAGCCAGTAAACTACTTGTCAACTATCAAGCTGGATTCCAGTGAGAACCAAGTATATGAGTTGGAGTACAGTGTCAGTGTCACTTTGTGTGCATTTGTGTGATGTGGCCTATAGTGTGGGTCTTTAGTAGGGTTTCTGCAAAGGAGACATGCTGTTTCTGTTTCATTGTTTGGCTTATCTGGATCTCTTTGCCATTTGTCTTTTTTCCCCATACCATTTTCATTGATCTGTTTCTCTCTCTCCTCCCCTTGACAATTACAGTAAGCCAGACCCATAGTATATTATATGGATCTGTAAAGTGTAGGAGGTTTATGTACAATGTGGAAAAAATTCCATACATGTGTTTAATGCTAAAAATTTTATGTACTGCTTTCTATTAGCATTGCCAATCAAACAAGCTCACCTCTCACACCCCCTGTATCTTTGTAAAAGCCTTCATTATGTTTTACATTAATTACCTGTTAAAGGGTTGGTTTGGACGCAAACTAATGTGTTAAAATACCAATAACAAAGACAAACTAATTGATGGATGCAGCGGTAGACCAGCAATTCCTGTGTTCTGCAAAGTAAAGTTACAGTTTTTGTCAAAAGGGTCTAGTGGCATGAAGAAAGTGATATAACGGCTTGAATTCTACATCAGAAAAGGTCTGTCTGATGGTAATATAATAAGTATAGCATACATATAAACAGAATTTTTTAGGTGGCTACAATGCATTTTTAGGTGCCCCAGTACACATCAGTTCATTTCTTAGCTTGCGTGTCAGTAATCCTATCTGCTTGTACAAACTCTGGGGTGTGCCTACTGTGATCTACTGTGGATAATACACTGATTATGGATAAGTAATTCTTACAACCTGACTGTAAATAATCTGACCTAAGTCTTTAATAAATATCTGAAGCATTATACAGCATGAAAAATGCTTTAAATTGAGAGTGCTGTATGCATTTATGCACATGAAACAAAACTTTATGAGAATATGATCAGTCAGAATCTGATAGTAAGTAATGTTCTGTGTTAATTGAGGTTTATCCTGTGAAGGTGTTTGTTATAAAGAAGCCCTTCTCTGGATGAGCTGGATGAGCTCCATCAAAGCTGTTGGGCTATTTTTTTATTATCAAAATCAGCCTATTTTTATGGACAAAATGAAATTTCAGTGTATTATTGGTGTTAGGGGAGTTCACCCCCTTTTTCTCCAATACATCTATTAGCATCACTCCCTTCAGAAAGTTTTTATGTCAATTTTTTCAGGCGAGTCTCTGATTTTTTGCACTCATCTTTACCCTGTGGCTCCTCAACAGGCTTGATTGTAAATTAGGTCAATTTTTCTTATACAAAATCTGCTGATCATGCATAACAGTGCAAAATCTCTGTTGTGCATGACAGTAGTCTGACATGATGTGGCAGGAGGCCAATGTGGAAGAGTGATTATGTAGTAAAAGGCTGTGATGCTGGATTCTGGGCTTTACAGTAGTAAACCTGCTTTGACTGTGGTAATTATAGAGGACAGAGTGTAATGTAACTATAGCTCAGCCCTTTATGCCAGCTACCCTCTGGCCATAACACACATATAAATGCATACATTCGCAGGCTTGCACTTCCATACACACACGCTGAGTGTAATCTCTGACGTCATTTACATGCAGAACAGCTGCACGCGTGTGTGAATGTGTGTGTCTGTGCACACGTGTGTCTGCCAGGTGGTTGGGAGCTCTGGCAGGTGTTTGCTCTCGTGCTGGCAAATGCAGCTGGATTGTGCCACAGCTGTGCATGTGTGCAAGTCTGTGTGGTTCTGCACCTGGACGCAACTGGAGTGTACAGGCACAGTAGCTAATAGAGGACCTATTTCCTCGCTAGACGTTTAACATGTAACTTATGCTCTCCACTGACTGGATATTATTCATTGCTATTAAGCGCTGCTCATTAGTCTTTCTCTTTTAGACCTCCCGAGCGTTGCTGAAGGTCTGTGTGAATGTGATTTTTCATTCTCTGGCTCTTCCCTTTCATTTCCCACTTCGTTTCCCTTTCATGCTCCTGCCCTCGTGCTCGCCCTGCTGATATTTTTAATGGGGTGAAGAGAGGGGAAGACTCACCCTCGCCCTGCTGTCAGGACAACTGGAGATGTCAGCTGGAGCCTAAAGAGCCCTCCGTAGTGGACTAAATATACTGCATACCCTCTTGCCCTACACTCAGCACACAGACAACCACTGGCTCCAAACAAGCGGCCCTCGCTAGAGCACTTCTCCTCCTTCTGTCAGCCAACCAAAGAAGAGATAAAGATTAACATTACCGATGATCTTCTGGGAGCTTATTTTGGCTGAGGAAGACATTCCCTTCTTGGATTTCTCCCTCCTCCTGTAAGCAAGTCCTGGCCCTGACCCCCTCCACCCCCACACCATGCCGTCCAGCCACCTGGTCTCTCACATACTCAGCTTGTCCTGCCAACTCCAGGACAGCTGGGAAGAAGGAGACAGAGAGGGAGTTTTGGACTAAGCCTCCCATGAAGCCAGAGACTGTGATGCCTCTGGAAGAATGCAGACTATACAGTAGCCCTGACTCATTTAGTATTTTGTGGTTTCTACACTATGTGGCAAAAGAAGATCTCCAGGTTGGAGTGACCACACAGAGGTGGCACTTAGTTAATGTTGCACACTTTGTATAGGAGTTGTTTAAAAGCTGGCTGTGGTACACTGTGTTACTTATGATATATTTGGTAAGTGCTTAGTTTGGGTTGTGATCCGTTTGTCTTTGTAATCCAGAACATCATGCAAGCAAAGAAAGATGACATAAATGTCAACAGAAATGCTTTCATTTGCCCAAGCCAGGAGTGGTCAGCCACACACATTCATCAACACACACAGACGTATTCAAGAGTTACTGAGACTTTGTGAATAGTTTCCATGGGTGAATTTCCCCCACACTGACATGACCACGCGATGAGTCAGAAATAAACAGATACAGTTTCTGTATCTGCGTGACAGATAGATACCACAGATACTTCCAGAAGGCTTGTCATTATTTATTTGTTGCTTTTCGCTCGCTGCTCCTTTCAGGTATGCCGTTCGCCCCGTTCGAATGGCATTAATATAGATTTAATGCTGCCGTTTACCACTGCTGGTTATGTCTATGACTTATTGAAAACATGCCTAATCTAATCCGGGGCTGTGAGGCTAGTGGTGTGCTAACATACTACCTGCCAACTTGGTCAGTGGCATTTACCACATGGTCAAGAGTTGTGTGCGATGCGGACCAGCGCGCTAGTCACGGTTAATGTGCAGAGCATGGCCTCGAGGCCACAGAGTTGCACACAGGTGAGCCACCAGAGTAGATGTAACCTGTGAAAATCATCTCCAGACTCTTTGCTGCACCGTTACTGACTTGTATTAGGATTTACTGGCAAGGTTATAGAGGCAGAGTATTTATTTAACTGGAGCCGTAACATATAGTATTTAACAGGATGACAAAGTATCATGTTAGAATAACCTGTACCTTAACAAAGAGGAAAGTGAGATGTTGAAACCAAGTGTTTCCCCTTCAGAGACTTCCCCCATTATAAAATGCTTAAGTTGTTGTGAAAGCCCACAGAGGCAGAGGGGTTCGAGATGTTTTTATGTTCCTCTTTTCTACGGGGGGCTGTAAAAATAGCACTTGGCTCGAGTGAGGTGTCAGAGGTCTTCTTCTCTCCCTCTTTTTTCCCTGTTTCTCTTCTTCCAGCTGTGTCTTCTGTCCATCTCTCTCCGTCTCTCCCCTGTCCCCCCATCACCTCACTCGTCCTCTTTCTTTATTTCTCCACACCCCCCCTCCTCCTTTTCCTCTTTTCCCCCTTCTTCCCTTTTTTCTCTCCCCCCCCCCTCCTCTTCATCTCTCCCTGTGGTATTAGCAGGGCCACATGTTGCTGGCCTCTCCTGGTGGTGTGAGCCCCATGGCAGGCCCTGGCTCCAGGCTGACGCGTAGCTCGGTGTGTGTGTCTGTGTGTGTGTGTGGATGAGAGGGAGGACTGTAATGTGTTCCTGCATGCCTTAGAGTGTGTGTGTGTGCGTGTGTGTGTGTGTGAGGCCGCTAACACAGTAACCTGATAGTGGTGCGGCTGAGCAGTACAGAGCGGAGCAGTGCTGTGATTTATCCCGCGGGCCCAGCAGATGGCTGCAACAGGAGTTTGTTTAAGTTTGCTTCAGAGCCGGGCAAGCAGCCAGGAGCATAGAGGAGGCTTGCCAGAAAAATGTTCACTGACTCTGGATGCCTAACCACACTACTCCCCCTCTCCTCTCCCTTCTGCCTCCCCCTAACCCCTCACAGCCCCCTCAGTCCAACACACACACAGACACACACATGCTCTTGCAGACTTTCTGTCGCTACTCTCCTTTTACCCCTCTCTAATTTCTCTCTTTCCTCCCATCTGCTTCACACACATGCTTACATACATATGCACACTCACACGCACTTATATACACACACACACACACACACACACACACACTAGTTTGTGCATGCTTTTCTCTTCTGTTGGCAACATCCTCGATGCAGACATGATCTCACACCTCAAGAGGGGGCATTAAAGGCTGAGGAGGTGTCCATTCTGGTGGGGGTCTTCTGAACACAACCATATGACCGCCACTTTGCCTCTCACACTAGACGAGAGATGGTTCTCTGGAGCGTAAACACTAACAGAGGCGCATATGTGCAGCCATGCACAAGTTTAGCATGTGCACGCATAGCAGATGATTTATGAAATAAAGTCCAGTTGGATTTAGATTTTCAGATTTTTGCCTTTTTCCCCTCTCGCTCGGATTCAAACTCTTGGCCTGTGTTTGAGAACGTGATGACAAGTCCTGTCACATCACTTTAGGTCACCCAGGTGATAACTCTTGACCTCCCTCTCGACACATCAGCTTTACTTTTTCTCTCTTATCTGTCTGTGGTCCTTTACTTGCGATTTCCTCTTCTCCATATACTCCACAGTCCACAGCACCAAAAGGTCACTATGAATGAATTAGGTGAAGCAGCAGACATCAAAGCAGACAGATGCTCAGGGTAGTGGGTAAGGGTTGACTGATGTGTTTTTTACAGAGACTGATTATACTGATAACAGATAGTTGGAATCGATATACATTTGCAGTAAAAATGAAAATCTTTTTATACCAATAATTGGAAAAAATGCTGAAAATCAGATCTTATAATTGGCCAGGCCGGTAATTGGTTGATCCCTATTAATGAATGGGTATATTTTTGAGACTGAGTTAATGTGTGATTGGGAAAATTTTGTCAGTAATGTATAAGAGAGATTAGACTATTGGATCCGTTTAAACTCAGAATTAGCAGTTTTATTTACAGATTTTGTTTTTATGCTTTACCAACCACAAAATTTAGTGCAAGTCCTTGTATAGTTAGAAGCCTTCACTAATGTTTTCATCTAACACCCTAAGAAATGTTTGCATTAAAATATCTCAGTATTTTACTGATTAGCCTCCCACGTGCGTTCTATTGATTTACAAAGTATATTTTACTGTATCAGATTTATATATTGTATGATTGCATTCCATTTGTGAATTTGTAAATTTAGTAAAATCAGCATATTCTGTTTGCAACCTGTTAAGTTTAGTGATTTCCGGCACTACGGACAAGACAGGCTATGAAGAAGGCAGCTGTTACGTACAGAAGTCAAGCGTATACATAAACTATGGAAAGAGGGGACATTTTTGTCTGTGTGTATATGTACGTATGACTAATTGTGGAGGCTGTCGGGGCCATCATGCTTCGGCACAGATCCCCATTTCCTCTTAACATCAGTCATCCTTACTGGCTGCTGTGCCTTCAGGTCAGAGACGCACTGAACATTATCTATGTTGTATAAGCCTGTAAGAGTTTGTCAAAGATAACAGTGGCATGTTCCTGGAGGCATCTGCTGCATGTAGAACTTTAATACGATTTCTTGCAGTATGTGTTTAATACAATTACTTATCTGTTGGTACACAGATATGCAGGAGTATGAAACCTTCAACTACAATAAATGTTTAAAATAACTTGTGACGTGACCTGTGACAGCACCAACAAATGTATATTTTAATCAACAACATAACACCCATCTAATGCCAACTATAGTGTCTGATTGTCTGCAACCCTGAAAGAAAAACTAATACAGCTTTAGCCTTTTTCAACATTATTTAAAGAAATAAAACAACTGTATAGTAACAGAACCCAGCTCTGTTCATTAACTGAAAGTGCCACCACAATCAGTAGTATTTTTTGATGTTTGGTGGAGATTTTTCTGTGACATCCAAACTCCGCCGCTGCACGCATGTTTCTTTTTAAAAAAACACTTCAAATGCATACAAACCATATCAAACAGAAAGGATGAAAAGAGGAGACAGGTAAAGAAGACAGAATTCTGTATTAGGCTCCATATCCGCCTGCAGCTCCACTCCTTGATACCCTCGAAAGAAAGGAAGTGAGCGGGTCACAGGTCAGGTAGCTTAGCAGTCAGCTAATGAATATTTATCTGTCAAGGCTACAGTCCGTTGACACAGATGTGCCTCTGCCAGACTCATTGCTTTGGTGTGCTTGTGTCCATTCATTGCTTTCATATGTCAAACTACATACTGTGGCAGATGCTTTAAAACTGAGCCTGTAGCCTGGATATTAGAGATACTGAAGCACCGCTCATTGCTGTCACTAAATTCTCTGTTTTGAAACTATCTCCACTCTGCAAGGAATAAAGTAACACCTTTATTTATTATTTGGTATTTTAGTCTTTTATTCTAATTGTCATACTAGTCAGATATTGTTTCCTTTTATAAGCCCATTACTTTATCCTGTTGTTAAATTTTATGACTTCATCTGCGAGATTCATCAGTGGTGTCTTCCTATACATATTTGAACTAAAATAACCATATGCCACCTTTGATCTCATGTCCAACATGGCCCACATCCAGTACACTGTGGATCAGTGAACACGGCGGGATGACAGGCAAAAACATGGTTCTGTGTGGATTCTGGATCCTTAAAGGGATTGAAATTCATAAAATAGTATGACCCGTGTCCTCGCTGTCTTGTGTATATGGTAACACTTTGTGTTTGCGCCAGGCCAGATGGGGTTTTTGTGAGTCAGTTGTTGTCCACCTGTTGGTTTGCCTGAGGAGAGCAGTAAGCACAGCAGTGTCTACGAACCAGAGCCTCAGACAGACTGACGCTGGTAGAACAGTGATCAGATGCTGTTTGACTTCCACTCAATGTGGAACATGTGTCCTCAGCGTTGGACTGATAGCAGGCTTTGGATGAGCTCCCACCATACACAGCTCCACAGGTGTCAGAGTTGTTCAGAGTTGTATATGAGCTTGCGATTGTGTGAGAAAGACGGCGTGAGCTTTCATGTTTACGTGCGCGCACACACGCGCGCGAGAGCGGTCCAAGCGCTGGAGCGTCTTGGCTATCTGTCATCGCAGATCAAAGCAGTCTTTCTCTGTTGTTTTCCTGTACTTGGCTGTGCACGGAGTCTGATCTGCTTTTATGGAGTGTTGCTGAGCCGGTCAGTGGTCTGAGCCTGCATGCGTGGCTGTGGTCCTGTTGGATCTCTGTGATAGGCTGTTAAAACTGACTGACAGCCTCTGCTTTACAAGCTGCTATACATCAACCGGGGGACCTGCTGCAACCGTGGGAACACAGACATATTTGTGTGTTTGAGTGTGTGTGTGTGTGTGTGTGTCAGCGCATAGTGGGGATCGGTGTGGAGCAGAAACAGGGCCTGCTGCTGAACGATAAGGACGGCTGACCTTGTAACCTCAAGCTCGCTGTGACGAGGTCATCTCAAATTACACCTAGCCAAATGTTCCCTGTCTGCTAGTATTAAAACAGGAAGGTCTAACCTCTGGAACAGAAACCTTTTCTGCCCCAGTGATGGATGATGGTCTTCTGCCCAACCTTGTGTCCAATAAACACAGACAAATGGACAAACAAGGCATTGCAAACATTGGCGCACAGTAAAAGACTCATGATATGATACTATCCCAATATTTTCCTCATGATAACAATGCTATAACAATAACGGCTCTGTTTAATTTGGGAAGGACAAGGAAGCTGAATATTGGCAAAACGTTTTTTTGCTAAATAAATATGCTGCACATTTATTTACTGTATTATGAGGTACTTTTGGTTTTATTGAGATACACCAGCATCACTCACCATTTACCTAGTCTAGTGCACCAGCCAAAAATGGTGAATTCACTTGGTTTATGGTTTTACGGTACATTACATTACATTTTTTATGAAGGCAATAAAAGCTGATATTTGCTTTTCCAACCTGTATGTTTCGATGAACAAAAGTTAAGAAATGTGTAATTCAGCCACCGACTGATCAACAACTGGTGTATGTCACTCGGAGCTATAGGTGAGAGTGGAGGAGCAGATTTCCTGTGTGTGTGGTATTGCGTGGCTCGGCCCTGAGGTAAATATTTGAGAACTGCCGGCACCATTAGGAGAGGGTCTGTCTTTGATGGGGTGATTTTGTGTGAGACCGAGGATGACGTCAACTTTACCTCAGTGGATCACACAGAGAGAGAGAGAGAAATAGAGAGAGAGAGAGAGAGAGAGAGAGCCAGGAGGTTAGTGTCTGTGGGTAGTACAGTGAGTGTACAATAACTGAATAATTTCCTACATCCAGAGTACAGTCAAGTGAGCTGCTGATCTTGTGTGTTTGTTTGTGTACGTGTGTGTTTATCGAAGGTGAAATTACCCAGCACTTTGCCTGTGACATCCCCTCAATCACTCCTCTGCTTTCTGGAGCACCTCTGTGACATGCATCCGTATGTTTTATTTACAGGTAGCTTTGGAAAGCAGTAGTTTTGGCTGCTTTTGTTGATGAGAAAATTAAAAAGGTTAAATGCCAGACATTGTTTGGGCATACTTTGACGATGACTTTCTTTTTGTTCGAAATGGCAGGAAGGCTTGCTTACACAGGACTTTCATCAGAGCCTTCAGGACTCTCTGTTCTCACTCTTGATCTCTGTCCTTTCCAGTTTCTGCCTCCTTCATTCTCATTCTAAATCTTCCTCCTCCACCTCCTCATTCTTCACCTCCTCTGTCTCCTTTGCAGTGCAGAGCAGGCCAATTTTTTCTGGCACTGATGCCGCTTCTTTATTTTCCCCTCTGGAGGAGTCAGATTTATTGGGCCAGTGTTTATTTTTACAACTAGTTTTAGTTTTTCATTACTTATCTATCAGCATTAGCAGAATCGCTGTTCTCGGTGTTCAGTAGTAAAAGGTAGCGCAAAGTGCTCAGCGGGCAAATTGGTATAAGTCGTGTGTTTATACGTGTTTGTGTGTGGGTGTGTGCATGTTAGTGCACGATCCAGGCACAGATGTTTTCAAAGGCTCCAGTTTTTAGGCAGTAGTTCTCCCTCTCCCCTTGCAGAAAAAAAGGAAGTGTCTAATAAAAGGCGGGCGTATGAGATGGAATGAGTCATACCCACCCGCACAGAAAGAGAGAGAAAGAGTCGGCCTCCATCGATCTCTCTGAGCTTGTGAGAGAGTGAGCGAATGAGCAAGAGAGCGAGGCAGGAAGCCGGGAGGGAGGCTGTGCCAAGCTGGAGCTGAATTCCTGCCAAGAGTCTACTTGTTTGCTCGTCTGGCTGGAGCCAGAGGCTGACCTTATTAGCTAGGAGGGCAGCCGTCTTATTAAAACACATCTGGCGCTCAGGGAGCCCAAATAGTCCTCATATTGTCTTCCTGCTTGCTCCTGACCTTGCGTTACCTAGCAGGAATGCTGACAAGGGCTTCACGCATCTGTTGAGAGTTTCACCAGGGTCTTTCTCCCCCTCCTCCCCTCCCTCCTCCCCTCCTTTCCACCCTTGCTGTCTTTGCTGGCGCCTGCACGGTAGCTCTGTGGGACCTGTTTTTCTTCCTCCCCCCCTTTTTTTCCTCTTCCCTCCCACCCTTTCCACACACACCACCGCTCAACACCACCACCACTCTTCGGTGTAGCGTCCCAGTACCCCCCATGGAGAGGCGTTTTTTTTTCTTTCCTAAACCTGCCAGGTTGCTGTGTCGATACAATTATTCCTGTGTGTATTTGTTTTATGAGGGGCTGTAACCCGGTCCTGTTTAAATAGCTCTTTGCCGGTTATTTTAAAGTGTGGATGGTGCCGCGTCCTGCGGCTGCAAGCCAGTCTGTTTTGAGGGGGGGGGGCTTTTTTATGGTATGCACGGTTTCTTATAAGAGAGGAGCTGTAGGTAGGTACACAGAGGGTTATACTTTTACTGTAAAGGAACCAGCAGGTCAGTCACTTGGAGTTCGAACACAGTCCCTAAAACATTTTCAGTGTCGTACCCCTTCCCGTGTAGAAAAAGTCATGTGCAAGATTCTTTGGCAGTGCTCATTGTGCAAACTCTGCCTTGCTGATCCTTAAAGGTCTAGGAGGACTGTTGCTCACTGGCCTGGAAACGACACTATCATTTCCAGACTTAACACCTGTAAGTAACTGTAAGCTGCTGCAGATGGAAGTGAAGTGGTCCACTTTAAACACCACAGGAACAGTCGCTGAGTCTTCTCTCCCACACCTGCAGTGTTTTACTCTCCAGCATGAATTCATGTTGACTTGTTCAACTCTGTTTGTCTGTTTGTTGGTCTTGAGCCTGTTTGACCTTGGACCCTTCAGCATCCTTTGGTTTCAGTATGTCTTTCTAACTCAATTTTAACTCTAGATGCCCCACTGACCCTTCAGCAAACATTAAACCCCACTAAAAGTTCACCTGGACACCATCTATGTGCTACTCACCCCCCTTCTCTCCTCTCCTCTCCTCTCCTCTCCTCTCTGTAAAAGATTACAAAGCCTTTAAGCAGATGAACATGAGCGATATCAGTTTCCATGAGCAAAAAATGTGTGTTTACAGTAACTGAATCACATCTGTGATTTAACATCTGTTTGCTAGTGAAGTCTGGACTTACTCATCGACTCATAACACCACTCATTCTCTTCCCCTCTCTCTTCTCCCTCCATCCTCTGGTTACTCTGGACATCTTGCTTTCTTTTTCATCTGTCTGGCGTGTGTGTGTAAAAGCTTTGCTTTTGTGCATGATACAGCATATGTGCGGTTTTGCTTAGTCTCCACACCCTTCAGCTTCGCGTATGTCTTTACTTTTCTCAGACTGACTCTCTCTCTCAGTGTAACATCACAACAATTGATGTGTCATTTGCAAAATTATGCATTTCCCCTCTGGTGATTCACATCTCATCGTCCAGCTTTATCTTTAACCTTTATGTTTTTCTGTACCAGGTGCCACTATGACTCACTTTTTAGCTGTATGCACGTGTGTATTTTTTCTGCGCTCTTTGATGCAGAACAGAGCAGTCACCACTGGGGATCTGCATTTATGTTACAAACATGCATTTTAACACACACACAAATACTTGCCTGCTCCCTAACCTCTGTTCACTCTTGATCTGCAATGGCTCTGTCATCACCCAGATGCTCTGCCCTGATTAGCTCCCAGCACATTTTGTGTTGCAAACATCATTGCTAAAAACTGCACTGCAGCGAGGAATTCTCTCCAGCCCCAGGTTGACTGACATACACACTCACAGAAGTGAACATGACCCCTGACAGCCACTGGGGGGAATAGTGACACACACTGACAGTGAGAACAGCACTATATTGTGTCGCTATAAAGTGTCGCTGGTAAAGCGATTAAAGCTCTTGACCAAGTCTGACCACCGACTCTTTCATCCCCCTATTTAACACATGCACACACACACAGCCTATGGGCCTCTGCTAAAAGCTTTATTTTATTTGCTCCCGGGCTGTTAGTGAACTTTATTGCCACCAAATCTTTTTGACGCTCATTTCAGCTGCTGTTTGTTTCCGTGCACACCCCACAGATACATGCACAGCCGTACCCCTGAGCATTACAGAAAGCAAGAGAAC
>OMNN01031270.1:2270-15222 GCA_900302755.1 Chromis chromis | reverse complement strand
ACAAATTAATGATTTTATTTATTAAGATGGAATTACTCATTTGTGGCTCTACTTTAGTCTGATGTCTAAAACAATTCCTGTTTCCCAGTTTGCCAATTACCTGGTAGATGTTTGATAATACAATATCAGAAATACTCTCAGTTGAGATGATAAAATTAACCTTCGAATGACCATTTTTAAAAGTAAAAAATTAATTACAGGTCATATTAATTAATATTTGATGATCCTTGTTGGCCACTGAATAGGAAAGGAGTATTTATGGGGTATTGTAGCTGAAAAATATAAAATTATTATTATTAAATGTAATTAATTATTATTAACATCAGCGGTAGCAGTGATATACTTTGGGTTAATGAAAACACCAACCGGTCCTCACTCTGTTGGCAAAAAACTTTTTCCCTGAAACTTTGTTTTTCACAAAATCTGAGTGAATGTATAGCATCGTCCTGCCACCTAGAGTTCAGAAATGCTTTCTTTGTGATGATAAGTTGGCTAGAAAGGCAGGATCCCACTTTGTAGGTTGTTTTACCCGGTCCTTACTACGTAGCAAGTACAAGAATGTGTGTGTGTGTGTGTGTGTGTGTGACAGGATGTTAGCTTAGCCACTCAGCACTGTTTCTCCACAGCCTCAAACACATTCATGATTTTACTCTGCGTTCAGAAAAAAATCACCTTGTCCCTGAGCTCATGTTCGACATCACCTCAGATCTTTCAGCGATCAGCAGCTCTATTTACTCGAGACATTTATATAAATATACTGTATTTATAGTGTTGTACGTTTTGAGTTACACTATGTGAGTTTGATTTGTCTTTCCTGGTAGTTTTACTGCTGAGCCTTCTCCTTGGTTGGGCGGAGTTCAGTGTAAAGTGATGGGAGGTTTCTGCCTAATGATACAGCAGCTCCCACCTTCTATGACCCCCTTTTAAAATCACAGCATGTTTCTATGTTGAGCCACAGTCTTTTTTTAGCTACACACAAAAATTGACTTACTTACTGAAACTTCTGAAACCCAAAACCTGCCGGGGCTTTTGACAGACACAGTATATTTTTAAAAATTGGCAGAAAAACACATATAAACTTTGGATTTTCAACTTTCTGAATTACTCATCTATGAGGCAAAGTTCTGTCGAGGAAATTCACCAAATCAAAGCCTGTAATTGTGATATTTTATCGAAGTTTCTTTCTATTCTGCATGTCTCACATGTCATAAACCAAAAATCCAGCACTTCTCTGCACAACTGTTGATTCAGCTGTGACCAAACGTGGCCAAATCCAGGTTTCAAATCACAATATTTCAATATTTCATTTAAAAAATTGTCAAAACTTGGGCGCCCGATAGCTTAGCGGTTATGTCGCGTGGCCCACATGCAGAGGTCTATCAGCTGTGCTGGCATTCAAGTCCAACCTCGGCCATTTACCTCATGTCCTTCCCCACTCTCTCCTGTTTCTAACTCTATCCACTGTCCTCTCCTCTCTAATAAAGGCAGGAAAAGGCCAAAAATAAATCTTTAAAAGAAAAAAAATGCCAAAAATAAACCATTTACTCAAACCAGATTCTGTGAAAAGTAAAAAAATTCTGTGCTCCTTGGTGCAACTGTGAAATCTTAAGTGATTCAGCTGCGACCAACAGTGACTTGACAAGAAATCAGGGGCTTCTCGGCTGAACTGCAGGAAGTGTTTACAGAGCAGCAGGGAGACAGATATGGAAACAGATTTAAAATGTAGATAATAATAATAATTTAACCTTTATTTATCCCCTTAGGGAAATTCAACAATGCATTTAACCCATCCTACTAGTAGCAGGAGCAGTGGGCGCCAGGGGAGCAGTCAGGGGTTAAGGGCCTTGCTTAAGGGCCTAACAGTGGCTGCAGTGGGGTTTGATCCTCTGACCTTCTGATCAGTAGTCAGGGGCTTAACCTGTTGCACCACCACTGTCCCCAAATAGTAAAATGTCTATAACTATTGTTTATCCAGTATTAATAACACCCGTGGGCACTTGGAAAAATGTTGTACATGTTGATACTAGGTTTTTTTTCTCCATTTTTATGAATAAATAATCCAAAAATTTGACTTTATTTTTAAAAATAAAATTATTTATGGTATTATAACTGTGTCAAATTGCACAGAAGACATTTCTGAGTTCTCTCTACTTCTAGTCATGGTTGTTCTGTTTCCATAGAGGTGCAGGACTTTATATTGCAGTGAAAAATGAACCAGCAGTGAGTAAAAATGTGACAAGGTTGCTTTGGTTCAGGGGTTAAGATGTTTTAACTAAACTCAGCTGCTTTATTCAGGTTGGAACATCTTTGTTTATCTCCAATGGCACCATTTAATCTGTGATTTCTGTTTTTAATTTTCACTCATTCTTAACTTAAGCAGTATAATGTAAAACAATGCACTTTTTAAACTGGTGGAGTGAAAAAGTCTTTGGCAAATTACCTTTTTTGGCCATTAGTAAGTGAATGCAACGTATGTTTTTTGCCATAAAGTGAACATTTTGTTGATGAGAAAACGCTTTTTATTTACTTTATGCTTTATAGCCGTGACCTGGAGACACATGGAGGCTTTTATCACTTAACAAGCCACCAGAATGTGATAATTTCCTTTGAAAACAGCCTTCAGAGTGACTCGGCACATACTTGGAAATGCATCAGCCACATATTTCAGTCCTGAAGCATCTAAATGTGCTCAACGCCTGCATTTATTCACATTTGATGCTTGAGGAAAGAACCGGTTTGTGTCATCAGGGCGAATAAAGCTCCTGTGTGTTGTGATTGTAGATTCTATATGTGTGTGAGCAGTAAGTCTAATGAGTTCAGGAGGTTCAGCTGCAGGATGAAGAAGCCTTTTTTTCTTTTCCTTTTTTACGGCCATTTGTAAACTGAAACATATGTGAGCCATATTCAGTGTTTGTGTGTCTCTTCAAAGGATGCACAGCCTTTAATCCCTCATATCTGCTCCTCTGCTTCTCCCTGCGTCCGTCAAAGGAGCCTTTGTGAACCCTTCTGCTAATATTAGTCCGTGAGTCAGAGATGGAGGCAGAAGTTGTGTAGTGCATTTTAAATTTCAACACTCAGGTTCTGTTTCCGACGGCGGAAGTCTTCTCTGCATTGAGAGCTGCTTCGAATCTCAACTGAAACTCAGCTTAAACTGCAGATGGGTTCGTTTTTTGCTGTATTTTCTGGTGTATTTCGAGGCACCTTGTGGTTAAAGTGCAGGGAGGGGTTTCCCGCCACGGTCCCCCTCCTCTTAAAAAGCTCCAATCTGCTGCTCTGCATTCTGTCATTTCGTCAGGAAATGAGTCGACGTGTCGGCCGCTGCTTCCTGAGCAGAAGTGTGAAAACAGTTCGGTCATATTCTCACTAATTTAACCGCGGATTAAAGCGCGACTCTCGGTATGATGACCAGCTGACCTTTAAAGTTCACTTTAATCTGCCGACGTTTGTCTTAGAATGCAGTTAAACAGCAGCCACAAGGAGGAGGAGGTTAAATAGAAACGTGTGGTTGTTTTCACAGTAGAATAAGTGCATATGTGCAGTAAATGTTGCTCTAAATCTTCTAAATATGCCCCTGAGATGTTTTGTTTTGCAGTTTGTTGTATTTTACTCTAAACCAGGTTGTTTAATTTGCCTAAATATGACTTCTAACTTTCTGAAGTTCAACTTAAATCGGCAAATATTTCCTGCTTCCTTTCTTTTCTTTATATTCATTGTTCTTTAAGGGGAGTTGGTAACCCTACTCAAACAGACATTAGGCTGTGATGACGTGTGATTTATCTTAATTTTGACATTTAACAAAGGAAGATAAAGTGATTATTGAATATCTGATTGACTCAACTACAAATTAAAAGCACACAGTCTTTCATGGCCCAGTCTAATCTGTGGAAATTGCTCCAAACTCTCACCACCTGACCTCACCTGCTCATGCTATTCATTAGCACCTATAGATTTTTTTTGATTAAACAGTTAATCTACAATGCATGACACACATTTTAACATGTGTATAATATAACATGCCACTGTTATATTTTCCACAAGGGTCCGCTACGGCTCTTGTGACCTAAATTTCTACCAAAGTCTGCAAAGATGCTTCGTTGACGTTTACCCAAAAATTTGTATCTGCAAGGCGACTACATTTACTTTATTATTTATTTTACTATGTTAAGCGCTGTCAGATGACATATGTTAAATTTAATTGAATTTAACAAAGGTGCACCTACTCAGCAGTAGGTTATTCAGTTTAGTTTATTTGTTTTTTGCAGGGACGGCGCACAATTACGAGTAAGTGCACCAGAGTTAGCAGCTAGCTAACAAGCTAGCAGCTAATTTGCATCTGTTGTACAGAAAAAGAGAACAACCATGGAGCAATAAATACACTGCATGAAACAATACAAAGCTTAAAAGTCCATCAGTGTGGGATAATAAATAAAAAGTTAATCAGTTGTGGTGATATTTTTGTGCAGGAAAACCTTGAGGCTGCTTTTTTTTAAGGTTTATTTTTGGCCTTTTCATGCCTTTATTATTAGAGAGGACAGGACAGTGGATAGAGTTAGAAACGGGAGAGAGTTAGGAAGGACATGCAGTAAGTGGCCGAGATCGGACTCGAACCCGACAAAACCATTACGCCTCTGCACGTGGGCCATGCGACATAACTGCTAGGCTATCGGGGCGCCTTGAGGCTGCTTTTACTATGAAAAATCCTGAACCTCTCATGTTTGTGGAGATGGAATTCCACTTTTTCACAATTTTAACCACTAATTTTAAACATCATGCTGCATCAGAGTAAAATAGAGTTTGAACAAAGAGTTTTGCAGCTGGTAGAAACAACTGGTGTAGTTTCCACGTGTAGAATATGTAGATGACAAACTATTGTTCATGTATGAAACTGAGTCCTCCTAGCAGACTAGAGAGTAGTGTATTCATGGTTTCCACGTCTCCATGTGCAGACGGATGCAGACTCTGAAAGCAGATGTACACATGGTTTTATTCTTACTGCATCAGTCTGCTGCACAGACGTCGTATTGGCCTTTATATGGCACACAGAAAAACACACGAGGCACTTTTTACAGGATACAGACTGGAGCGTAACACTGTGATAGATATCCACCGCGTCTGAATATTTCTGAAGCGTGTCGAGCACATTAGTCGGACGTAGCGCGGGATTTCTGGAGAATTTTGAGCTTCTTACTGCGTTTGTGTTACGTCAATGGAAAATATGCGCAAATCAAAGCACCTCCAAAGTCTGGCTGCTTCCGTTAGTGATGAATCATAAAGGTGTGGATGATGAAGAATCTATCCATATCATGTTTTCTCTTTCTTAAGCCATTTTCAGGAAACAGATTCTTTAAAAAACAAATAATTCAGGGACTTTTCGGCTGAACTGCAGGCTGTGTTTACACAGATATGATACGATAAGCCTTTATTAATCCCACAGGGGGGGAAATTTGCATTGTTACAGCAGCAGAAGGGAACAGTGCAAACATTTACAAATTACAGAAGTACTATTTCAGATTTTCCCAAATTTCTCTAGAAGTGGAAATAACAATATTGCACATATCAGCAGATTCTTTCTAAAAATAGAGAAGTATTATTATTTTTGCACAGATTCGTCCATAAGTTGAAAAATACTGATGTTGTGCAGATTCTTGTATATGCAGAAAAACAGTTTAATTGTTTTATTTTGATAGGAGATAGAAGGCAGTATGGAAGCAAATTAAAAATGTAAATAGTAAAATATCTGTAGTGTGTAAAGTCACCAAATTTTCGCTTGTTGATTCCAAGTTATTTCTGTGTTTATAGAATAAATAATCAAAGAAATTAACTTTTTTTCTTCTTCTTGTATGATTTATGGCTTTATAGCTGTGTCATACTGCACAATAGGCATTTTGAATTCTTTCTATTTCACTTTATGGTTGTTCTAGGGGCAGTGGTGGCCTAGTGGTTAGTGAAGCGAACTTGGGTCACCGGTTTGAGCCCCAGACTGGCAAGAGGTTGAGGTGGGAAAGTGAGAGCGACCGCTTGTCCCAGTCACCACCACTGTGGGCCCTTGAGCAAGGCCCTTAACCCCTGACTGCTCCCCGGGTGCTGCACCGCGCCAGCCCACTGCTCCTAGTTTGTATAGTTAAGGTTAACTTTGGATAGGATGAATGCAGAGAAGGAAGGAACCCAAGGGGATCAACGAAGGTTAGATTATAGATTATCATACTTTGATGGAGATGACTGCCAAATAAAAATCAGGTGCAGGTTTTGCTTATTACAGGAGTAGTCTGTGAACTTTCTCATGGCACCTTGTATTTTGGTCTGCCCTGCAGGGTTCCTCAGGGTTCAATGCTCGGCCCAGTTCTGTTTTGTATGTATAGTTAAGGTTAACTTTGAATAGGATGGGTCAGTGCAGAGAAGGAAGGAACCCAAGGGGATCAATAAAAGGTAGATTTGGTGTTTAGTCTGTGACACCTGGATGGATGTAAAACTGATCTGGTTGCAGTTTTTAAAAGAACCCAAATGTGTTTACCAGGTCTGAAAAGGTCATGTCTCTATCTGCTGTACTGATGAAGTTATGAGGCTCAGAAATGATGGGAAAAGTAAATTAAACAGTGTCAAATGTGGACCCACTTCTATGTACTTCAAGGGCCTGTAACTCTGTAAATATTCATAGTATGAAGGTAAAACTTTGCATGGACTCATTAAAGGACATAAAGAAGCAGAAACTTTAAACCACCTGTCTGCTGTGTTTGTTCTGCTGTAATGAACTTTGACTGACGTGTGTTTCATCCAATCAGGACGAGCTGCTGAGGCTGGAGAGGGAGCGAGACCGAGCTGTGGAGGACAGACGCCGGCTGGAGGCGGAGATTCAGGCACTACGAGCCAATCACAGGTCAGATTACTGGACAGCAGCAGACCTCTTAAACATGGGGTGAAATCTGTGGCCCGAGGTCTCCCCGTTAGACCCAAACAGGTCATCACTGTCCTATCTAATAAAGGCATAAAAGGCCAAAAATAAATCTATAAAAAAAAATTACTGGGAGTTAAAACGGTAAAATTATCAATGTGTTGTGCAGCTTTTAGATCTAACAGCAGGGTTTCCCCCAGAAAACTTGCTAAGCCTGGTGGTAGAGAAGCCCACCGGCGGCCCACCGTGTTTTTGTAAAAAAAAATAAATTTTAAGTTGACAGGAGTTTTGAAATTATGACTATTATGTGTTATTATAAGCCATTTATTAACAATACTTGAACGTAGAGTCTCACAAAAAGGCACAATCTTGAAATACAGTTTTAACAAACAAAAACAAAAAATACAACTAAAATAAATAATATTAATTGTTTTCACAAAGCGCATGGATGGAAAGAGCGAATAGATGAAACTTATCATCTCATTTGTGCCTTTTCCAGCGGATTTTTCAGCTACTTTAGTAAATCTGGTCTATATTCAGTTTGTGGGTAATCTATTATTTTCTTTCTCAACTTCTAAAAGTTTGACTTAAGGGGGCAGGACGTTTGTTTACGGGGGCATTGCCCCCTCTTGCCCCAGCGTAGAACCGCCCCTGCTACTAGATGGATTTGCTTCAACGCATCTCTGCTGACAGTGACACCGACATGTTTCCCCCACAATGACACTCGGCTGTCAGAGACAGGCTATTTCATGTGACATGACATTGCGTTACTGTGCGACAAATGATAAAGCAATCAGCATTATTATTTTCCCTACGTTGCAAAATAAAAGTCAATTTGAAAAAATAGAAAACGATACCGGGGGGGAAAAAAAAACGATTCATGGTGGATCTGTATGTTTTCACCAGCTTTAAAGTAGAAAAACTCTGTTCACAAGAAGCAGGACCCCCTGGGATTGCAACTGCTACTTTGCACAGCCTGTAGTGCTTTAAGGGGTCCGACTGGAACCAAGTGCCACACGTATTCAGATCGGCGCGATACCAAAGCTTTTTTTATTGTATAATATTTGTTTGGTATGAAGGGGGGGGCACAGGGGGGTCCAGGTTCAGTTTTACAGGGGCACCATGGCCCCTCCCCAGAACCGCCACAGATCTTTAACTGTTGAAATGATCTGGGTGATTTACCAGAAGGAATGACAGGACATGATAGATACCTGCTGAAAATGAAATGAAATGAAAATGAATTGATTGCTTCAGCAAAGAAAGCAATAACTTGTAAATGGTTACAGAAGGATACACCTACAGTAGATAATTGGGTTGAAGTTATCAAGGAGATTCATGAGATGGAAAGATTGACCTTCTTACTACGCCTGCAAAAGGAGTTGTACACTGCAAAATGGACAAAACTAAAGATATACTTGCAGATATAAGATCACACCCCCAGCTCGCAACACCGCCTTCAGAACAGGTGATGCACAAGCCAACAGCACAGCCAGGGCTGACCTGAAGCAGGGCATCAAGAAGGCTAAGTACCGCTACAGACAAAAGGTTAAGGAACATTTCTCCAACTCCAGCCCTGGACTAATGTGGCAAGGCATTCAGGTCATCAATGACTACAAGCCCATCAACCCCTCCCCCCCATCCTCTGATATTTCCTTTCTCAATGAGCTCAACAACTTCTATTCTTGATTTGAAAAGGACAACCGGGAGCCTGTAACCAGGGCAGAGCTGACTGCTGAACACCAACCCCTAACACTCTCCCCCACCGATGTCAGACCAGTGCTGCGCAGGATCAACGCATGCAAATGTAACATGTACACAGGGCAACACAATACTCATATAGTGCAGCACTTACACTTACACTAGGCCAGAATCATCAGAATCAGAAGACTTGGTTCGTCTCTCGGAGGTGTGGGTACAGCAATTAAACACACAGGGACTGGAGGTTATGTTTGGTGATTGATACCATATATTGAAGTGATTTACACAATGCAAAATAACAAAATAAGTATTAACCCCAATATTTACAAATCTGCAGAAGTTAAAGTGCACTTGAGATGTTTAGATGATATTTACAAAAGAAAGATAACAAAACAAAACCAAAACACAGATTATGCCCACAATTTGGGTACCTGACCGGTAACAGATCACACACAGATGATACACTTCGCACAGTTCACTAGGTTACGCAACTTGTCCAATTCATTCAATACGGACAGTATTGTGAGAGTCCATGTATCCAACGCAACACAAGGTGAATGTCTTTAATTGTCCATGTCGGAGTGTGTGTATGAGTGAGAAGGTGGGGGGTGGGGGGACAAGGCTACCACAGCCTTCTACCAGACCAGCATAGGTGCAGACTGAGGTTCTTCAGCTCCCAGGCCGGTGTGCATTAGCTCGCCATCAGAAGGTTACCCAAACTGGTAAACCTGTCCAATTCCCTTTATCTCGGACACACCACGCGACCAAACAGCTCTTACTCCCGTGGTAAATGAAGACTAAAGGAGTACAATACAAACACCAAAACCACATTAAGAATATCATTTGGCGAAAATACGCGCTACTAACCTGCAGCAGCTGTCCGGTGTGCTTCCCCACACGCTACTAACTGGGACAAAGCACCAGCAGCTTGTAACACGCGCTACGAGGAACGTGATTGGTCGAGCGCTCACATGAGAGGACGCACTCCAGCGTAACCGGGATGACGCAAAGACGCATAGGTACAACCAAACTCAACAGATATATGTAATATATCTATGTAATATACTTGTTATTTTTATCTGGGTTACACAAAGCTGCAGGACCTGATGGCATCCCTGGACATGTGCGCAGAGCAGGTGCTGGGAGAGGTCCTGACAGACTTATTCAGCCTGTCCTTGGTCCAAGCTGTTGTGCCGACCTGCTTCAAGACCACCTCCATTGTGCCAGTACCAAAACACTCCACTCCAACCTGTCTCAACGACTGCTGCCTAGTAGCACTCACCCCCATCATTACTATGTGGTTAGAGCAGCTGGTTCTGGCACACCTCAAATCCTGTCTTACCCTCACCCTGGACCCCCACCAATTTGCCTACCACAAGAACAGGAGTACAGAAGATGCAGTCTCCATAGCGCTGCACTCTGTCCTCTCACACCTGGACAATGTCAACACATACGCCAGAATGCTGTTCATTGACTTCCGTTCAGCATTTAATACTGTCATTCCCTCCAGGTTAATTGACAAAATCACAGACCTGGGCATCAGTGTATCCATATGCAACTGGTTGCTGGACTTTTCCTCCTCTTTGCTTTCCCTGTGTTTCTTATGAGGGCGTGGACTCGGATGGTGGTGTCGGACGACCAGGTGTGGTGAATTACCTATCTGCTGATTAGATGCATCTGATTGGAGCTCGTGGCTGCTGCGCTGGCTCTTAAGCTTCTACCAGACATCTCTCCAGTGCTGGACCGTGTTTCAGTCTCAGTCAGTACTCCGACTTGTCACATGCCTCGCCGCTACACTTTCCTTTCTTTGATCCTAACCCTGTTGTTCTCTGTGCAGCTCGGACCACCTGCAGCCACGAAGCAGCTCTTCAGTCACGGCAGATTCACCTTCCATCCATGCTTCGGATCTCCGTCTCTGTTCGGTACAGCTTCGACCTGCTCACCATTCCACCTACCTGCAGTTTCACCACACCTGGTCGTCAACCATTCAGGACACCACCCGCCTTGCTTCCCCCTCCTTCAGTTTGCTCCAAGCTAAGTGTAGTTACTGTGAGTTTGTTAGCCGACTCTTTACTGAGTGCTTTGTCTGTCCGCCTAGCCAAATTGTTTGTAGCATTAGCTTCTCCGTGACTCGTAGCGACTCTTTTGTTCTGTTCGTTCCAGCTTCGCTTTTGTATACGACTGTGCAGTCGCTCTTTGAGTTAGTTATATTTGCTCTTCAGTGCAAATGTATTTTATTTCCTCGCCTGTTTAGTTTTTCTTGTAGGTTGAGCGCTTTCAGTTTCCTTAGTTTAGCTTCTACTATACGTAGCTCCGCCGCTTCTTCTCCATCAGCTGTGATCAGTTAAAACTCCAGCTGTTGATCGAACTGTCACCGCCGCGCAATGCATCTTGGTCTATTTGGGGCTATGAAAGATGCCCCGATGCATCCTTCATTTTCGTGAAAAGCATTCGTCAGCCGCATTTGAAGGAGTCTTCAAAGTTTTAATGAAATGGGACAGCCTTCGTCACTCCGCTGTGACGTATGCAGCCAACAAATGCAGCCTTTTAGGCTGCAGACCCTGAATTGGGACACAGCTATAGTCTGCTGTGGTTAGCCATTCTGGAGGTTATGAGCTCATCCCTCAGCCCAGTGAACTGCCAGGTGATTTTGGAAGCTTGTATCAAGGCTTAAAAGTCGTACATATTTCTCAGCTGTAACCATTTTTCCCTTCTGCTCAAGACCTGCTCAAGAGCTCAAGTGTGTTGTCTGGAGATCATGAATGAGACTCTAATGAGAAGGACTTCCTAGGCTTCTCAGACACTGCTTGTTCTGCTCCCAGTGGAGGATGGGCACAAGGGTCTGCAGGGGGACAAGAGTTGTCAGCACATCTGACTCAGACATCGAGGTATAAACCAAGTAAGCATTAATCAACTTACCATGTAATTCAGAGAAAACAGACACTTTCAAGTCAACTACAGTGCGTTTCCTCTGGTCACCTTATTCTATGGGGAAGGATTGTGACGAACAGCATCTAAATTATATCACCGCCCACATTCATTTATGTTTGTCTTAGTTACCACCCACCATCATCCAATAATCAAATCCCATCTTTTCACATAGACCATGCAGTTTGAAACCTACCTCCAAAAGTGTGTCTCAGAGACACATTTGTTGGTGGTCAGAGTACCATCAACACACAGTTGGTCCTTTTCAAAAAGTCTTTTAGCATCAGTTCAGCCATGGCACAGTTTTAGCAAGCCATGGTCCAAATTGACAGCAGTTTGCCAGGTGTGCAGTGCAACCTGGATTATATTCTGTGTGCAGACTTAAACAATTAACACAACTTGGATGCTACTATTCAAAGACTAAAAGAATGCTAGAAGGTGAACTGGGAGTCCAAAAGGAAAAACTGGAATTTTTCCAACCATCTGTGAAACAACTGCAGATGTGATCGAAGCTAATCCATCATCGGTAGTTGTATGGAAGAAAGTTTACACCTGCAACCAAACACCAACCTTACTTGTTTCTAAGGGTGTAACGAGATTAAATCGTGACGATATTTCTCGTTTAGTGAAAAGTTGTCTCACGGGCACAGGGCAGAAGCCTATCAGACTGTGAGCTATCTATCGGCTCTTTCGGCTCCCATGCGGCTCTTCAGTAGTTTACTGTGTGTGTATGTAACTGATGACGAGCTGAGCCGAACTGAGCCGCACCGCGCCGGGTCGCGTCATAGCGCGGAGGAGCTTTGACCGCGGAGGAGCTTTGACCGCGGCGAGCCTGCGGTCTCTCCAAACTGCGCGCTGCGCCATGTTCACGCTTTGCTCGGAGCAGCGGCATGCCGTTGTTGCGCAGCGCAAGCGATTGAAATGAATGGGTTTCAGAGCGAGGAGGCGGCGCTGCTGCCGCGTCCGCAGACATCCGCGTTGGATCGTGCATATATAGTATAGTACAGTGGTTCTCAACTGGTGGGTCGGGACCCAAAAGTGGGTCGCGAAGCCATTTTTAGAGGGTCGCAGAAGCATGTCTCCCTCAAAAAAGTAGTGATATAAAGTCTTTTATTTTAAAAGACAGGTTTCTTATGACTCAGTTTGCTTTCAATAGCAGGATATTTAGTGGTGGTGACACCAGTAGTTGCCCACTATTAACCTCTAGATTTGGCTCTGCCAGCTTATTGCAGAAATTTATGCTAATATGTGCCAAAAATAAACCAAGATGTGCTCAGAATCTGTCAAAATGGGACAGAATATGTGTCCAAATATACCAAAATGACCAAAAAAATAAGCCAAAATTTTCCCAAGCTGTATCAAAATGCGCCGAGACTACACCCAGATAAACCTTAATTTGTTAACGGGAACAGCAAACTTTAAAAATTAAGGTTTATC
>OMNN01031266.1:17000-33587 GCA_900302755.1 Chromis chromis | reverse complement strand
CACACCCTCCATCTCCTTCTGCCCCCTCTCTGTCTGCAGTCATCACAAAACAAGACAATGTCTCCAAACGCATCGTCTCTGCGCCTTTGATAGGTCGTTGATAACAGACTTGCAGACTGATGGGGCTGGCTGATCTGACTGTATATAAAGCAGGCCGCATCAGCTGCAAAGCCATTTAAGGACAGCAGAGACTGACGACGAGCAGCCTGAGTTGAAGCTCTTCCATTTACCTTGTGGACTCTGAATTTTTCCAACTTTTCACTATGGCTGTGTTCTTCGCTGTGGCTCTTGTGGCTCTGGCATGTCCTTTAATGGCATTTGACTTGGGTCAGTCCACGCGTTGCGTCACCATCCCCAATCAGATGAAGGTCTGCAAAGATGTTGGATACTCAGAGATGCGGCTGCCCAACTTTTTGGGCCACAGTAACCTGGAAGGTGAAGTGGTGCCACGTTCAGAGGACTGGAGGCCCCTGTTGCAGACTGGCTGCCACCCTCAAGCCCAGGCCTTCCTCTGCTCCCTCATTGCCCCCGTCTGTCTTGATACGTAAGTAGATATTTTTTTTTGTTTGTTTTGTTACCTTTGTAAAACACTATCTTTATGTTTTTATCATGATTGCAGTAATTGTTGGTCATTGTGTAAACATTTTCTCTTTCTCTCCATCAGTTTTATCCAGCCCTGCCGTAGTCTGTGTGTGGCAGTGAGGGAGAGTTGTGCCCCAGTGCTTGCCTGCCAGGGACACCCGTGGCCTGAGGCTCTTGACTGTGACCGCTTCCCTGCTGAGGAAGACATGTGTCTTTCTCCCCATGCAAAATTCAGCCGCTTTGCTAAAGGTAAATGCTAATTATAAAAATGTTATTTTACTTCACTGTTTGTCATCCAATTGGACATATAGACAACCCTGTGCTTGCTCTTTCAGATTATCTGTACTTACTACATATGCGTTACATTAAACAATGTTTAATCTTTTTCACAGAATTACCCAAACCTGCCTGCCAAAACTGTCCTTCTGTGGAGGAGGCTCCTGCAATGAAAACAGTCCTGGATGCTTTTTGCCATCACGACTTTGGTATGTTTTAAAGTTATTTCAGAAGGCTAATCTAATTTATATTTTGCAGTTTTGCATCACAAGTGTCGATTTTTCAGATGCTAATTATTTTATTTCTCTTCTCCACAGCTGTGACAGCCAAACTCCACCGCCTTCGCCTCCCCACAGGAGAGCCAGAATTTGAGATCGAGGGCCGGGTTGAGTTTATCCGTCAGGGACCTCTGTTGCCCTATGACACCCGGCATCTACTCCAGCAGTGGTTCCTCATCAACCGTAGATGTGCCGGTGCTCTTGTGCGTCCTGGGCGGTCACAGCTTTACGTGCTGACTGGTTCAGTGCAGCCTGACGGCACACTTGCTCTAACTCATCTCTTCCCTTGGCACAGAAAGGATGTAAACATTGTACTGGCCACTCGCAAGTGGAAGCACCACAGATGTTGAATGGACATGAAAAAAAAACTAGAGCTCTGAATCTGTGTTTGTAAGTGTAAAATCACATAAGGATGAATGTATTACATAATTCCTCACTTTAAAAGCACATCATTTAGGACAAAATCAAGGAGGAATTTTGAGGTTGTTAGTGAATTTTAAGGGACTTTGTAAAGGAAGATAAATGGATATAAGAACAGATGGATTTGCAACACCCTTTGCTTCCCTCAGCAGCTCATTATCTCATGTCTGCTTTCTTAGCACACAGTAATAGGATGCACTCAAACCTGTACATAATATATAATAAATGTAAATTGATAGTAGATTATATTTTCTATAAGGATAATGGTGTATTTATAACATCTTTTTAATGTGTGTGTTTTGTGAAAAAATATGGCAATAAAATATTTGTCTATTAAAACTATTTTGCTGGCTTTTTCTATTCCGTATTTCTTAACCTTTAATTGGTATATGTATTTATTTCTTTACTTATCACTGGTTTTACCACAAGATGGTAGACTAATGGAGAAACTGAGCTAATGGTGAACTCTTGTGGTACCATTGCAAGTGCTAAAAGGGTACAGAGACAAAGTATTACGTATTGTAGAGAAAAACATGTGTGCATTGACGTCAATGTGGATTTTCCCCCTTTTCTGCCTGAAAAGTGGCTCTGCGTAAGAAGTCAAATTGGAATGACTCACGACTGTATTCACAGCAGACTATGTAGCACTAATGAGAAGATAAATCACTCACTTTACATTTGAATAGCCTCGTTTTTACTACCAGGCTGAGCAGACCTTGCTGGGGTTGCTGGACAATGCTTCTTCTTATTTACTATTCAGTTTTATGTTGTTGCCTTCACAGATGATGTCTTGGAGTTTAAAATAAACGCTGAATGTTTTTGAATATTGTTAGCGGCCCCAGTAAGCGCTAATTATCTCAAATGTATGAGTTTGTTTTCCCCCGGGGGATAGTTGAGTTGCAGTGAAGTCATAGCATCATTATTCCATATAGTTCCATATAACAGTGTATCAGACTTTTGATGTCGTGTGATGCTACAGCATGAAAAGTGTATTGAGACTTATTTCAATATGTTTTTGTTTTAACTATGACTACAATTTTTTTTACTGGTACTATTTATCGAATACACTTTAGAGTTCGAATTCAAATTAAAGTTTTTATGCATCCGGTACACTAATGTTCATTACTTTAAATTGGCATATTGTCGAAACCATTCTGCAGTTTAAAGTGCTTTTTCCGCCTCGGTTAATTTTGACTGCTCTTGGCTAAGCATTTAACTAGGCGTAGCGAGTGACGTACTGAGAAAAATAATTTGTGTCCTCTGCAAACCCATTTGTTTAATCAGCAACGTCATCATTCTACATTTTAGCCTCTGCTAGAGTAACTGATGGTTAGAGAACTGTACTCATCATCTGATTCTCCACTACAAGAAGGAAATCATGAAACAAGGTAAGGTGGCAAACACAAATATGGAATTTTAGAATATAGCTAGGATTTTTTGGTGACTTAAATTGTTTTTTTTCCTCCTCCAGTTTGGTTTGCTGTCCTTACTCTGGTGTACCTGAACTTTTCTATGAGGGTTGGCACTGTCCCGATCTGTGGCTATGGCCAGGCTGGATGTCATGTCCCTTCACTGGCAGATCTCTTTGACAGGGTCATACAACAGTCCTCAAGAATGCATGGCATCTCCAGTGACCTGCACTCTCAATTTGTGAGTTTTTTCATGCTTGACATTCTTCATCCATCACCATCCATCACCCCTTGTCTGCCATTTACTCACCATCAATCACCCTCTTTCGAGTTGACTTTTTTTCAACCTCTGGCATCACTGTGTGGTTGTGTGTGTTTTAATCCACACAGGAGCAGTATTTCTTTCCTAACAAGAACTTCATAGGAAAACGGAAGTGCCACACACATGGGATACTGACACCAGATGACAAAGAGAATGCACAAAGACTCGGAGTGAGTGTTAATATTACATACATACGGCTATGCACGCACAGACGTAATGTCAAAAATGTAGCAAAACAATCCTTGCATGATCCCTGGACCATGTCTTTACCACCAAATGATTTAAGCCCTCCTTTCACATACAGAGAGAAGAACTGACAAAGGTGATTCTGAGGCTGCTGGGAGCCTGGAGTGACCCCCTGTCACAACTCTACTGGAGCATGTCTCAGGATCAGAATCAAGACTTCAACCACTACACCTCTAACAAGGCACTGGAGATCACTGATATGGTGCAGGAGCTGAGAGACGGAGTGACAAAAATGGTTGAGAAGGTAAAGATCCTCTTATGGTTGCTGTGCCTATAGATGTGTGATGTGGTCATATGCATTTTTTTTTCTTTATAGTTTGAGGGTAAACATTCGAAAGGCTTTCTTTGGCTGTGATGTGTCACACTGCAGTTGGAAGTTATCACTTTGTATTTAGTGCA
This sequence comes from Chromis chromis, assembly GCA_900302755.1. Lineage (NCBI taxonomy): Eukaryota > Metazoa > Chordata > Actinopteri > Pomacentridae > Chromis > Chromis chromis. Next base: position 29,655 of record OMNN01031266.1, on the reverse strand, counting down.
CATCTGATTTAGTCTATTTTTAATGTTTGCTGGGAGGAAGTATTCACTAAAAATGTGGCAAATTGGCACTGTTTATGATGTATGTGTCTTCTCAAAACTCAAAAGAGATTTAATTTTCATTCGCCCACATAAATCCATTATCTTTGAACATTCCTTAAGGGAGCTAAAATATACTTTGATTCTGTCCCCCTCAGATGAAGTTAGAGGGAGTGCTTGGAAACACTGTGGGCTACATCTCTCCAGAGAGTTTGATCCCCTCTTCTGCCTTTTCTGCCTACAAACGGGGAGAGCTCGACTCAGTGGACCATCATGACCTACTCTACTGCTTCCGCAGAGACTCCAACAAAGTCAAAAACTATCTCCGTATCCTGAAATGCACCACCCTTCCAGGACTGGACTGTTGATACTGCAGTGATAGAAAAGCCTAGTGAGGTATATTCAAATTTTGACCTAAAAAAATAGACAGCTGACTTTTTCTCTCATTCACTTTTAACTATGCTTCATGTTCTTACTGTAGATGCTTAAATTCCTAATGCATTTAATGTGTGCGTTTGTTTTTGGAAGATTGTGTGTCCTCTTGCACTATTATTGCTATAGCTAATGAAACAATTTTGCTTTTGAGCACTGAGCATAAAAAGGTGAAAAAATAAAAATGTGTTCTCATTATCTTTTTTGATCATCTTTTTTTTAATGGGATGGCATATTAGCGTGAAAATTGGAATAAGCAAAGCGGAGATCGGAATTTATTGAAACACTTTATTTACAGTTAATATTTTCATTTAGGATCATGACAAATATATTTACAAAATATACTCAATGAAACATGACCACCAAAAGGATTATAAACAGAGTATTAGTGTAAAGCTCAACAAAACATGAAATATAAAAAAAGTTTGATATGCACATGGAAGTAAATGAAGTGACTCATTTAGGCCTTTAAGTGATTGCAATTACAATTGAAGAGTGCAGGATTTTTCCTAGAAAGTGTTGTCAGTGTAATAACCGTGAAATTGCCTACTGGAGCCTGTGAAATGCAATAAGATAATCACTGACCAAGCAGTTGGACCTATTTACATTCATGATGTAACAAAACGTGACATGCACTGAAGGAAAGGTTAATATTATCAGCGTTAGTCTTCACAGACGGTGTATTCCATCCATATATTTCTAACATCCCTCCAGTATTGCAGTCTTTTTTAGAGGGTTTTGGGATCTAAGAAAGTCACTTTTACTCTCCACCCGTTATGGCCTCTCATGTGTCCCTGGTGCTCTTCTGTGCTGGCGATCTCTCTGTTTTTGCATTAGTGTGATTTTGTTCTTCCTCTTCCTGAGCAAGACCTCGGGCCATGAGCTCATCCATTGGGGAGCGGATGTTATGAACCTCCTTCTCCCTACAGTTTCTCCACTTCATTCGGCGGTTCTGGAACCAGATCTTTACCTAAAGGAGCAGGGGAGCGGGAAAACATTTTAGTTCAACTGGCTTACTCCATTTATTTTAGCTATGCTAGTAGCGTAGCTCGAGGGATGGTTATATCTAGTATGCTGCTTTCCAAACTGTAGTATCTGGATAAATGGATTGCTATGGAGTTTTGTTCAGACAATTATGGCACCCAGAGGAAAAATACTATTGACTTGATTCCCTTATTTTACCTCCAGTACCTTTTACTAATCCTGTAAAATATGGCCATTCTCTGACTCATTTAGCTCCACCATGCTGTTTACATTAGTAACACTAATTATCAAATAATCCTGTACCTATGTCCACCTCATGGAGCTACTGTCACACCTGGGGACTGTTTAAGCCAATATTCATGAGGAAAACAGTGATATAATTCCAACTTGATTACCTGTGATTCCTTGAGACTCAGTTCTGCTGCTAGTTTGTTCCTGTCTGTCTTGCTGATGTACTTCTGTCTCCGAAAGGTTCTCTCCAGCTCCTTCCTCTGTTCTTCAGAGAACACAGCCCTCCTAAGGATTCCCCTTCGTGATTTAGGACTTATGTTAGCAGACCACATCTGAATATTGGCTCCCTCTGAAAAGAAAATTGGAACAACAACAATATACAGATGAGAGTGTTCAGTGGGTCATTGATTAGTACAGTAATTATCAGTGGTGGATGGCTCCTCTCTGGCCCATGTGCAGGTTGTTAAAAGAATAACATCTTCATAAATATATATTATAATAACAGCATCATAAAAAACAAGTGAAGAGAGGTAATGTGCAGCAAATGGAGAATAAACAGTTAATGTGCCGGGATAATTTAGACATTACTCAGGATTTGGATACTTCTAACTTAAAGGTGCAAAATCGGATCCAGTCCTTAGTCAGTATGTATCCCTCTAACAACCGTTCCACATTTCCTACATTTTCAAACCAAGATGATGGCTGTTTTGGTCACACTCACTTTATCACTCACTTTTGATTTCTCTCCTTCTGTTTGTCCAATTTAACAAAGTGGGGGTGACTAAAGAGAATAGAAAGCCACTTCAACTGAGAAAAAAAGGGATTTGGTGACCTGTGAGGACCAATCCCACGCTGCTTCACTCACAGGTGCACGCACAACAAAAGTCAAGTGGAACAATTTATCCAATCTATTCAGCGTTGGCTTTTTAATCTGTACGACAAATCTGCACATAGACCACCTCTACGAAGCACAAAACAGGTTTGGACATGCTTCTCACTTCTCTATTGGAGCTCAATAGCGTTCACTTAAATAGCTGATTACCAGGTCATTCCTGGGCAACGTGTGTGTCTACCCTAGTGGGCCAACTATAGAGCACTGTGGGACACCAACAATAGAGCCGTTCAATGGAAATGCCATTACTCGAAGGCTCCGTGGCCCAACACTAAATCTTTTCTCTTGCAAGTTTGAGGCCAGTTTGTATGTGAAGATGAGCTCGAATAAGTCTATAAAAGTCACTTTCTTTGAATGCTTTATGTCCTAGTCAAGAGGTCTCCAATGGGCAGGAATGAGAGTTGAAGGACAGGAGAAAGGAGGGGGGGTCGGCGAACCAGGCTCTTTAGCCACACAATGGGCGGGGGATGTTCCTTGTCCAGCCCTCTTCTGCAGAGAAATGGGCGAGTTTTTTTTTTTTGTGCTGAGTGGAGTTCATTGCTGCAGTGAAAAATTGCAGTGAGGTCGCGTGTGGATGGTGGAGTGAAAGTGCCAATTGGTCACGGCTGGAGTTGGCATTGTTTTGTTGCCGGGCACTGTGGGAAAATGTCAGCCTACTAAGAGGACTCCAGGGACTTGTGGGATGAGGGCTTTCTGATTTGTGCTATTTTCCACAACTCTTGACAGGCATCATCGGATGCGGCAACTAATAACTTCCAATTGCTCAGGGACAATGGCCAAATAAGACAAACGCTCGACTTGATTAATTCTACTAGACTTTCTAAACAAGCCTGAAAGGATACGCACTGAAATGTTTCAGGCACACATTTACATTTTCCATCTGTGGAAAATGTATACATTTCAGGTGCACTTGTATCTTTCCTGGTTGTTGTCACATTCAATTAAGCTTGAAGATGTAACTTCAAACTGTTGGGATTCACTTCTAGTCTTTTTTTAATGTGCTGAGGGGTGCAAAAGCTTTGAAACTATTTACCATACTCAGCAGTAAGAATGCACACTTGGTAATTATTATCTTAATATGACAGAAGACACGATGTTTATTAGCTTTGCATATTTGCGCTAGTAAACGTGTGTATTTGCAAGTACAAAACAAGGGGGGCCTCTGGGACTCTTAAAAGCCTTGCAACCCACCCCTCTTCCCCGTCCTAAACAGCCGTGAATGGTTATGAATAGAGCTGTGCAGAGTTGAACGGAGAATTAGCTCTTTGGCATTGCATCAGTAATTAGCTGTGGAGAGCATGGGAGACCCTGCTGCTAATGCTTAGAGAGTAGCTGAGGCATTGCTGATGAGGCATAAAACACTCACTGGAGAAGACAGGAGGGGGGCTGGACCCACCGCAGCATGCCAACAGATACTGCGGGCTGCGCAGGAAAACACTGCTCAGCACACCTGCAAAGACAGATAGGGACAGTCAGATATAGTCCTGGTATAGCCAGGTGTGAGATGCATATAGGGACTATACGTGGATTAGTTTTTAACAGCATTTGGAGACCTACTTTGTATCATTTTAAGAACTAGTTTGAAAATGAATTGCGTAAATTATATTTAGGTGATGGAAATGACCAAGCTATGATTAGAAATCTCACATATTAGTTAAAATCTGCATGATTTATCGTAAAAAAAAAGAAAAAGAAAAAGTTGTTTTTTTATACGGGCTGAGCAAAACATTTGCAGCCACTATTTTTGCTCACTGAGGCTGAGAGTGTTTAAACTGTTTGTGGATTGAAATGTTATCTTTTACTGGTTTTCTGCTGTATTTAATATTAAACTGTACTTTGCCAAATTTAATTTATACTTAAAAGTGAAATTTGCAAACTGTCCCATCAGATGTTTAAACAATATATATGGACATTAACATTTGAAAATGTAGTTAATAGTTGATGTCATTAGATAAGTGTTTCTTTACTTTCTCAGTTTTCAGTAGTATGCGTTAGGAGAGAATATTTTTGTTTGCATTTTTGTATACAAATTCACAAAAGATCTGTTCCTTAATGGGAGCATGTCGATGACTCACACCTTGCTTGACTGTGACTTGAATCTACCTTTAGATTATACAAAACCCATGAACATTTCCAACTTACAAATGAAGCAGTATTTTTCCCTCTAAATTTGGTGACAAAGAAGAGGTAAAAGTTGGAGAAAAACTCAACTAAAAGCACTGTTTACGTGTAAAAATGTGGCTTCGCATATTCAAAACCCTTAACGTAGTCTTGATATATTAGAATTTCTACCAAAATTCCGCTTGCAATAAAAAAAATAATAAAAAAATGTGTTAACCTGAGTGTGGAAGAAGCGGTCCTCCTAAGTCTTTGACCTGCTGAGGACTTTGGGTCTGGCTGTGATAGGCTCCATGCTCAGGGCCCCAGTTTCTCCTCAGACGTTCACATGCTGCCCGTCTCAGGTGTCCACTCGTCGTCCCTTCTGGACGGGCTGAAGGTGTCTGCAGCAGATTGTCGATAAGAAAACTCTTTCCTGAGCTCCCAAAGCCTGGTAGAGCGGGAGGAAAGCCTGCCATATTCCTTCTGGTACAGCTCTGAACTGAGACCATCCTGTTCACACAGTGACCTGAACACTTGAGTTCCCTCTTCAGCAGTCACAGCTCAGTGACACTAAATTCTCCTTTAATCCCCTCTTGAGTGACCAGGCCAACTTCATTAAACTCTGAAGAAAACAAAAGTTCTCTGCTCTTCCTCTTTCGGGCCTGCACTTTGCTACAGGGCTGCGTCGTGATTGGCTGAGAGGCTCTAATGTGCTTCTCAATTCAGATAAGGCTGGGGCCTTTCTGGAGTGGCAGAAGGTGGGTCTGGCTCATTCATTATGTCAACTAGCCTATTAAATGATAGACACCAGAGACAATGCAGTGCTGGCCAAAGTTTAACATGCACCAAACAGTCTTCTCCAGTAGTAAATAGTTTTCTCTTTTCTCCAGCCTCCCTCAGAGCTCCATTGTGCCCCACACAAACCCCTGAGCAGTTCATTTGAAATGTGCCTTTTTCTTTCAGTTTAATTTCACAAACTCTCTGCTCTGTGAGGGTTTTTTCGGTTGCAAAAAGGATTCCAAAACAGGCCACGTTTTTGTCAATTAATGGGCTGATGGTGTAATGTGATCGTGACATTTCCCCCCCCCATTATCAACTAATTCCAAGAAGCTGATGAAAAGCTCTGATCCTTTTCCTGAAAATTACACCACCCAAGGATAACTCACACTGCTTTACAAGATGACTGAATTATTTTCATACATTGAAGTTTGATGAATTTATTATTTATTACTTCTGTATCTATCGGTGTTTTCCCCCAGCTTTATGCAATTACATAATAACAACAACTATGTTTATGGTTCTGTTTAACATATAAGAATACAAATTTACTGTCATATATATTTATGAAAGTGAACATAAAAAGAAAGGTTTCCATGGATACAGCATAATACTAACAGACAGTTTGTGTCTCTGAGGCGAATTTTCTGTAGCTTATTATTGTGCACGATAAACTCTACATCATTAAGAAGATCTCTTTAAAGATGAAAGACAACCTTGCAAACTGTTACTTTTTTATTTTTTGGGCAAAAGTATTTTTTTTGTCTGTAGTCAAAACCTTAATTTTACCTTTACAGAGGGTATTACAGAGAGATCCATGTAGCTCCACTGGTAGCAGACTCAAGCACTTATATTTATTAATCCAGTCTTCAGTGTAGTGGTGGTTATATTTACATTTTAGGGTGTTGCAACTGTACAAACGTGTAATGTTGTGCCATAAACACGTCCAATAAGAGGCTTGTGTAACCTTTCACACTGCAACTAATGATCCTCAACATCCTAATAGAAAGTCCAACAAGAGGGGCGACAGACCCGGAGTTTAGGCACAGTAAACAGGCATATCCACACTAGTCTATGAGTGTGCAGGGGGGTGACTGGGAGCTGCAGTCTGCACGTGTAGATACCTCATGCTGAGCATGGAAATTGGCCCAGACAGCTCAGCCTATTGTGTGATGGCCAGGGAGCCAAAGGTTGCTTGTAATCAAATTTGAGGTTTTATTCCTCAGACTGGTGGAGAAGGCATAGCGCTCTGTCACATGATGAGTGTTAGCAAGTCTCCGTGCACTATCCACTTTTGTGTAGTGAGTGTGTGTTAACATGCTACACGTAGACGAGTGGCTGTGATAGACCCCCTAAGCTTTTTTGTTTGCTGGAGAGTCATTTGTTTATATGACAGAAAACCGGAGGGAAGCCCGGCATGCTCTCCAGTGCCACTCTTAACTGTATTTGTTTAGACTGTGAAAGCATCCTCATTGTGCTGAAGGTGTGTTTTATGAGATAACATTGAAGATACTTGTTTTGTTTATTCGCTTTCCTCGTAAATTAGCCGTGTAAGCAAAAAAATCACACTCTGTGGAAAGTTTAAAAGTTGTTACAAGCACCTCAAACCAGCTGACACTCGTTATAGGATTGCGTGTTCGTATTAGATTGTGTATTTCTCTGTGTTCACTGACATTTTAGGTAGAACCAATCTCACGCGACTTTGTGCACAATTTAAAAGGCATCGCTAAGAGCGTATCATTATTAAGATTCACCACTGTGTAATTAGCCAGATTCCAATAGAGCTCTCCAGGAGAGGGAGGTATAATTAGGCTATTCTTAAACAGTAGGTCTTAGAAACAAGTTCATGTGAATTTATTTGATGTCCATCTCTTTTTAGAAATGGAGGGAAAAAAACAGGGGTCCCTTCATTCAGAGTCCTCACAATGGGTCTGTTGAAAGCTAGCACTCTGCAGACCGGCTGAGATCCCTTTTCTCTCTTTCTTAACCCCACTAAAGCTCTTAAAAAGATACCGGCCCATTGCACACGCAATTGATATTCCACCACTCGAACTTAATATTGTGAATGGAGGGCCAGGTTCTATGAATCAGGAGGACAATGCGCTTAGCTTAGCAGCAAACTGGCACTTTGTGTGCGGTGTCTGTGCCCCAGAGGAGGAAGTTTCTAATGTGAGCCTCACAATTGTGTGTCTATAGAGTTCTAATGAGCTTCTGTATGCTGAGTGAATGGCTGTGGGCCATTCACCATGAGGGCCCAATGAGCCAGCTCACTGCACACATTCACAATAGGATCCAGGGGGAATGGGAGTGGCTGTGTGGAGCAACTGCGCTGCTTAGACAGTCTATAAATGCTCAACATAAGTATGACCATGTTTTGATTAAGAGTACGTCCATATTAACCTGGTTACATTTAAGAGCGTTTCTTTTTGTCTCAATTTTATGTCTCCATCTGTACTAACCAGATTCTGTTCTCATCAGAGAAGGGGGCTTCTCCAAAATGATCAGGAGAGGGGATATAAGTAAAAATGCCAGTTTGCTGTCTTAGTGTCTAACTTTCACAAAACAGTGTCACAATCCAGTCCATATATTTATTACATTTATATTTGTAACAGCAAGATTTAGAAAAACAAGCATATACACTTTGGACTACTTTAAAGTGAGGGCCCCCAAGGATCTGAGTTTTCAAGGACATAATGAGCAAATTTGTTCTAGGAAGTCAGCATTTTGGTGTCTCAGTTAGACTGTCTTTGGAAAAAAAAACTTTTTTTTTGGACGAGGGCAGCAGTCTATAAGGAGTTTAAAGTTACACATTTAATAGGATGTCTTTTCTTATTTTTAATTAGATGTATTTGATTATTTCTTCAGAGCAATGCTCATTGAACACTAGCAAAAGAAAACCTTGACTGAAGGAAAAACCAAATATTAAAACATATCATATTCTGAGAGTTATTTAAAAAGAGGCTGTTGCTAAACACTGTAACATCTTGGTCTAAACATTACTGTGAACAAGTGATACAGCTCCACAAAGCTGCTCCTCTTTCGCTCTACTGACATTTAGAAACAACTTCCTAGCAAAGGTAATATAAAAACACATACAGCATTACATGATGAAAGGGCCACACAACTCTGCTACATGAAGGAAATGATGTTTCACCCTTTTCCTCTACACTGGTTCACATTTAGCACTAAGCAATTATTTTGTTCCCTTCTCATGTCCTACGTCAGAGATGATGGCAGATGCGACGGGTGGTCATGAGTCATACCACCTCTGATATACCTCTATGGTGTGCACACTGTTCAGTTATTTCTGGTATTCCAAGGTACTGCTGCTCAGTAAGTCAGAGAAGAAGCCATCACCAAAAGAGTAAATGTTCCACCCTTCTTTAGGGCACATTTGCCCTCAAAGATCCTGAAGTACAGACTCTACTTCTTTTAATTATCTCACTTTCTAGCTTGTGCCTGCAGTAACAGTGTGTCACTGTGACTGTGTAATCAAGGATTCAGCCTCGGGATGGTCCAAGGGTGACACTGTCTGTCTGACCTCAGTACTGCTCCTCTGTGATGGTGTGGCTGCAGTTCACCGCCATGCACACAAGATGGCACTGAGAGAACGAGAACCATCAGTATGTCAGCAGTGTAAATTAAATGAAAACTCACATTTTCCTGTTTGCAGTTTTTGCAGTGTTTGATCCTCTTGTCAGAACAGAATCAAATCCCTAAAAATGCAACATAACATAGACCAGATGGGCACCTGTTGAAATCACTAACGCTTTGAACCCCGTTTTAGTTATATTTTGAACGTTAAAGCTCTCCTTTGTCAGCATCACTTTCGTTAATTAAAAAACACCAAACCATAACTCCTCAACACATTATTAGACAGACTGTTACGCTGAATAATTACAGTTTTTGCCAGAACTCACGAATGTCTATTGGTAAGACAGGCAAGGTCAATATAACACAGAATTACACAACAGATAAATCCCAGGAGAGCCCCGTGGGAACAATTGGCAGGTGTTTTTTTCCGGTTCATTCAAATCCTGGCACAGCTACTGCAAGCGATTCCATTTTGTCTGTGGCATCAGTATGTCTATACGCCGCAGTTATGGCCAAAGTGAACAAGCCCCTGAGAGCTCTGAAATGCAACATCCATCTGGTTCTTTCGGAGACGAACGACAGAACTTCCACTGTTCTTCTGTCCTTGCCCTGAGAGGTTTAATGTGTGTGTGCATGCACGGCAGGAGCGTAGGTGTGTGTTGGCTCTATGTGCGTTTATTACTTTTCATTCGTTCCTGGGCACATGCTTTAATGACTCTTATTTTCCTGATGGCACTTTAGGAAATGACAACTTGTGGGCAATACAAAGTAATTACATTTCCTGTGTCTGGACCCAGAAGAAATCTTGTTATTATTAATAATGAATAGAGGGTTGGAGGCCCTCTCACACAGCAGATGTGACACTGCATGAAGAGCCATTGCTTGCCTTTGTTTTATTGACAATAGCCACCCATTAGCTGCTCAATATGGACATAGCAGCAAGCTATGTCAGTGGGTGACGGATAACGGCATTATTGTCAGAACACATCTGTTTTTACATGAGTAATATTTAAAACCAAACATATTATTGGCAGTAGTGAAAGCTATATCGAAGGGGAGGCAGATTGCTATGACAAATATGTTTTTGTTAATCTGGGGTCCTTGGGATGGATCTGTGCACCACACAGGATCTGGAACAGTCCCCAGAATCATATCTGCTGGCGGCCACTTGTCAGCACTTCTTCAGCAGACCAGCACAGCCAGCAAAAGACTTTCCCTGCCATCCAGGGATTGGCTAGAGTTTGTTGTGGACTTGAGACTGCCTCTGAACAAGCCTTTACGAAAAAGCTTCAATTCGTGTCCATCTGGCAGGAAATATATTAGAATTCAGGGAAAATGTAGCAGTTTATCATCCTCGGGTAAAAAAAACAAAACATCACTGGCATTTTATGGCCGCTCATAAAACGGTAATGTTTCAAAATGGTAATTGGCCCCACGGATGAAAAAGATGCAAGACGAATAAACAAACATTCAAACCACAAAGCATCTGTGCTCTAAAAAAAGGCATTATAATGGCTGAGTCACACAGGCTGCCAAGCTTTCCATTTTTTATTCATTTTCATATCACCTGCTCAAAAACCAAACTTCAACTTTAGTGAATGACTTAACTATTTGAAGGAATGAAACCATATGCTTGCAGGAGGTCATATCTCTGATCATAGAGGAGTTTCAGCATTTATGACACCCGGGTAAACTTATGCTTTGAGACAGTTGATATTTTCTCCATCGACCGCTACTCCTCACAAGGACAGAGAAGACAGATGGTTTGGAAGCAGCGTAAAGGAGGCCGTCAATGTCAAACTGGAATAAACATTCCTAAACAGAGGAGGGGGAGCTGCCACACCACTTATGGGCTGCTTACAATGTGTCCCAGGCAGTTTCACACCAATTTGCACTTTAATTCATGAGATCCTCATCTGCCACGATTAGTGTATGACCTTGACAACTTCTGTGACCTCATGTAACATCAATGTAAACACACCATGTGGGCCCTCCGCCTGTCCAAAGAACAGATGAAGCCTCATGGATGAATGCTGGAATGTCAAAAAAACAAAGAAACAGCAAATGTGGACACCTTTGGCCGGGGACTTCTAGACCATATAAATTTCCATCTATCCATCTATTTTCTCACACTTATCTAGGGTAGGGGTTGGGGTCATGGTGGAAGCAGGTACTTTTTTCCCCAGCAACCCTTTCCACCTCCTAATGGAGGATGCCCAGGCGTTCCCAGGCCACATGAGATATGTAATCCCTCTAGTGAGTTTTGGGTCTATCCCAGAGTCTCCTCACTGCTGGATGTGCTCGGAAAACCTCAGAAGACGATGCACAGGAGGCATCCTAATCAGATGCATCAATCTCCACAGCTGTCTCCTTTCGATGTGAAGGAGCAACAACTCTACTCTGAGCTCCCTCTGGATGTCCTCACCCTACCTCTAAGGCTGAGCCCAGCCACCCTACAGACAAAACTCATTTTGGCTGTTTGTATCCATTACCTAGAGCTTATGACCATAGATGAGGGTTGGAATGTAGACTGACCAGTAAATTGAGAGCCTGCCTCCCTCTTTACCATGATGGTCCGGTACAATACCCACATTACTGCTTATGCTGCTTAGCAGTTTGTTCCATTGTCCAATCACTCGTGAACAAAATTCCAAGATACCTAAACTCCTTCACCTGGGGCAGCAACTCACCTTCAACCCAGAGGAAGCAATCCACTGGTTTCCAGCAGAGAATGACTTTATTTATATGGACAAATGGAAACATGTGTTTCTCAACTAGTTAACTAGTAATTCTTGTATGTTAGTTCAAAGTAACAGCTAACATGCTAATTGGTATACTAGTTCAAAGAGAGAGGAAATTATTAAAGTCCTCACAGGCGAGTCTCGCTACTGTGCAGTCTTGTTGGTAACGCCCTCAGGCAGTTATTTCAAGCTAACAACCAGGCCCCTATCTAAATAAATGAGGAGAGAGCCATAACTGGAATTTTAATGATCACAGGGACATAAAAACTGCATGTATACAATCACCACTCATGAAGGTCTATCCCAGTTTGCCATACTGAGCAGTCCTTTAAAAAATGGTAAACCTACTACTACTAATAATAATAATAGGCTACTCATGTTAATAACCCCAAGTAATACAACATGTTATTAAGCAAAACTGAATAAAAGTGCTGGTTATCTATATGTTGTAAGACAGGCAACAACAACAATATGTGCAAAAAAGCAAGACAGAAAACAGGATAAAAATTAATTTGTAAAACAAAATAAAAATAAACATGAAATACAAAAAAGATAGAATTTAAAAATAAAGCTAGATGGCAGTTTGTAAGATCAAATGCTAAAATAAAAATATAAAATACTAAATAAACAAGATAAAACACGATAACAGCTTGTAAGATTATAGTCTAAAACATAAATAAATTAAACATTAAAAACAAGATAAAACAGGATAGCAGCGTGTATGATTAAATTCTAAAAATATTTGATCATAATAAAACAAGATAAAACAAGATACCAGCTTGTAAGATCAAAGTCTAAAATAAAACAAATGTAAATACTAAAAAAAAAAAAAAAAAAAAAAAAAAAACAAAAAAAAAAAAAAAATTTT
>OMNN01031266.1:0-16980 GCA_900302755.1 Chromis chromis | reverse complement strand
AAAAAAAAAAAAAAAAAAAAAAAAAAAAAAAAAAAAAAAAAAAAAAAAAAAAAAAAAAAAAAGCTAAAACAGGATAACAGCTTGTGAAATCAAATTCTGAAAGGGAATAAATATGAAATACCACAACATAAAAATCACTAAAAGCCAGTAAACACATGGAAATCGGTTGAATATTATGTTATGGAGGCTGCTTGAGTTTTTAAAATCTCATCTTTTCAAATTAAAGGCCTAATGTACAACCATGTCGCCTGGCAAATGGACTATATTTCCATCAGTGCGCACTGGAGACATAATCCTCTCTTGGAGTCGGACTCTCTGTGCATATTGGATTGATACAGACCTTACTCATCTCAGGCCACAAGGGGGCTTTATTGTCCCTCTCGCTCCTTGACAGTTTCTCCCTCCCTGACTCCCTCCCTCTATCTCTCCCTCTCCCTCTCTCTCTCTCTCTCTCCTCCATCAGCGGCCGCAGCTCTCCTCATTCACGCTGCTGTCGGAGCGTCTGTGGAGCTGCTGAGGCGGAGCAGCTGCTTTCTGTGCATCCTCCGGTACCCACCTGTGCTGCGGATGGTGCTGATGGAGCAGAGCCTGCGGTACATGGAATAATTCCTGCAGCGTTACTATTGTTTTCTCCCACGGATTTGCCTCTTTTCTCTGCACCATTGGGCATCTAAAGTTGTGATGATGCCTCCGCTCAGCATTTGGGATTGGTAACAGCCTCCAGCGCGAGGGTTGATCCATCATTCGCATGTGATTGAACAACACTGTCTCTCGGAAGTGGACAAAACATGGACTAATTTCTTTTTTTTACACACTCACCATGGGATTATTACAGCTATTTCTGGTTCTCGGCATATTTTGCGCCTCCTCAGGTAGGACACAAGGCTGTCACTGTGTTTTTTTTTTTACAGTAACCATCTCTAGCAACATGTAGCCTTTAAGATGATGCACTGTTTGGTCAGATTGTGTGTTATTCTGGAGAACTTGCCACCAAGGTTTCTTAGAAATAACCAGATCAAGCATGTTGTAGACAGTCCACAGTACAATAACCTCCCATGTCTTCCTCTGAGCATTTTAGAGCATCACAGGTGTCATTTCCTGCTAATAACAACTGCAATAATGCCTTTTCCTGTGTGTGTTTGTACATTAGTTGTAGGTTTTGGGGTTGACCCTGCCCTGCGCATCAGCGTGTTTGATGAACTATCGCTTGGAGAAGGCTTTGATGGAGTTACTCAGGTCCAGGGCTTCCACAGCGAGTCTAGAGCTTTCCACTTCCAAGGTACCCAAACACACACACTCACTGTATCTTTGTTTAAACAATAAAAAATGTGCCCCGATGAGGATGAGGTGATCTGCGTGTGAAGCAAAAACTGCTTTCATGGAAACTGTCACAAGGAGTTTGTTTGCACAACTTGCAGCACTAACATCATGCGGCACGGATCAGCTCTTCTGGTGGGATGAGATTTTCCTAAAAAATATCAGATCATCTGATAAACTGTGGTCCATTTGCCTCGATATGATTCTTACTGCTCCTAGCACAACTGTGTAACAGACTCTCAGCAGCAAACACAGTTGATTTTCAGTTTTCCTCTGTAACGACAGAGAGCTTGGGGGGCCCACAGACTGCCACCTGCCTGAACAATAGGCGATGTTGGGTCCCTGTGAAAAAGTGGGGTGACCGGGGCAGGCAGAGGGGGAGAGATCGGAGGATCATGCAAAGAATCATGGAATGAGTGAGCTTAATCACATTAGGCAGGGACAAAATCCCATGCCCACAGAGCCGTGATGATGTGAGTCTTTATGGTGAATGGGCCCCCTGTGAGAATTTACCCATTGGTAATCTTATGAAGTGTGTAAGTAGTCTGAATGGTTTTCATCCCCAAAATATGAGTGGTTTACAGAGTGAGTAATGAGTGTTGTCGTTTGCAAGGTAGTGTGTAGGCTATCTAATGTTATCTACAGCATTTAGTAAGTAGCACTGTGCAAAATGGAGTTATCAAAGCTGCGGCCGTGTTTGAATTTTACACGCATTTTTTATTCTTTGCCAGTGTTACATCTTTGTCATTTGATGTCAGACACTCATTACAATCCAAATGAAACTGTTAACAGCCTCATAACAGGGATGGGGATGTCTGTCATAACCCAGCCAAAAGTAGCAGCAGAGGAAATTGCTTTTGGCTCCCAGATCAGTAGCAAAAAACAAAAACAAAGATGTGGCGGCATGCAAATCTTCACAAGGAGGATCTCATCACCGATCACATAATGTACCAAAGTGACAATGTTGTTTTGGGGCAGAGAAACACCGCGATCATTTGTCGACATTTCTCTTCTCGCCTCCCTCCTTGCTGATATCTTCTAATCTCCCCGCACAGCCGCTGAGACAGCAGCACTTCTGCATGGAGCAGCAACTCCAGCATCTTTGTGAAGGCAGGCCATTTGATGTCCTCTGTGTAGACAACACTCAGAAGTGCTCTACCCAGGCAGGTAGCAAGAGGGAAGGAGAGCAACTACAAGGAAGAGTTAGAGAGAGCGAGAGAGAGAGAGAGAGAGAGAGAGAGAGGGAGAGGGAGAAACAAAGACAGTTAGAGAGAGAAGCTCCCACAGCTTTTGTCACGAAATGAAAAACGAGACTGCTCCTCGACTGGCACCTCTCCGTCATTACGCTCCCTTATTTTTCTGCATTACCTTTGCTAAGTACATTCAGTTATCCAGGCGGGGAGGACGGTGTGTTATTTATGGCCGAGCTCGCCTCCATCCTTCATTTGGGATGGCTACGTTAAGTCAATGATGTTGGGTGAGGGGGAGGCAGACGGAGCTGTATGGGCGAAGCAGACCTGGGCCTCGGCTTGTTTGTGATCAGAAAGAGACAGGGAGAGGCACATTCTGTAGAGATGCAGAAATGAGTGAGTGAGCTAGAGAGAAAGAAGCTGGTGTAGGAAAAAAAGAGAAAGAAAGGAGAGAGCGAGATACAGAGCAGAGCTGTCTGCCAGCTGTTTGATAGACTGTGCTGATTCCACATGTATGGATGCTTGGCTGGCTGGGACCAGCAGACAGGCCCACGGTGACATTCCGACGCTCATTAGATAGCAGGCAGAACATATCCATGGCTGTCCCCTCTACTGCCTGCCTGCCTGCCCGCCCGCCCGAAGGGATGGCTGTTATCTCTGGGTGCTGGGTGGAGGCAGGAGGAGGGGTATGGCTGCTGCGAGCTGAAAGAAAAAGTATAATGTAATTCACAGTATAGAAATGCGTGTATTCGTGGTAAGTGATTGTGCTGTGAACATTGCTGTTTGCTATCTTTCCATCTCTGTCTGCCTAACTATGTTTTTTTGTGTCTGTGGAAGAAAGAGAAAAGCAATGAGCAGAGGGAGGATTGCTGTTTAGCGCACCCCTGCTGATGCTTTTGAAGGTAGCTGTCAGTGCTACATTGCATGGCATTAGGAGAGGTGGACCTCAGGGACAGGCATAATAAAGAGGGAGAAAAGCCCCCGGGCGAGGCTCCTCTCATGTCCTGATGCCAGGTGATGGGCAGCCTCACCTCAGAATTATCACATCATTAGCACTTCCCCCACAGTTTTTAATATCTAGACACCCATATATCTCAGTATATACAAGCACAGGGGCCACACCCAGAAATACTCCCCTCCCCCAGCACACATACACCCACACTCTCTCTGGCTACATGGACCAAACTCATTCGAAGTGCAAACAACACAATTGCTAGAAGCATCCTTTCAGCTGCAGCACAAGATTCCCCTGTAATTGTATCTGTGTGTGTGTATGTGAATCCTGCCTGTCTCAGAAGCATGTTTTTGCTCAGACTGTTTGAACACTGCCAGCGAGGTGTTTCTGTGTATGTTGTGCTGATAATGTCCCTGACTGCAGCAGCACTAAAGTGTAACGGGATGGAAGAGACTCATTTATAATACAACCGTGCTGTGTGTGTGTTTTCCTGTGCATGTGTGAAGGAGGGAGGAAGACAGAGTACGACAGGCACACTATGTGTGAATGTCAGTTTGTTGTCCTGCATTAATGTGTATGTCACAGATGTGAGGGTTTCTCTCGGAGAGACTACGCTTACCAGCTGCTATCAACTATGATACAGTGGAGTACAGTGCTGCAGAAGGATGTAAAGGGTTTGGAGTGTAGTTTAGTCCTTCAACTGTATAGAGTCCAGATTCATGCTTCTATATATTGGAGCAGCTTCTGCACTCTGCTGAATTGTATTGAGCAGGTTCAGATGGAGCTGTTCTGTGGCTAACCTCATACTTAAAGGAATGACAATAAAGCAACAGGAATGTAAATACAGGAATTCATAATGAAGGAACCATTGACAAAAGAGGTCAGTGTAACACTTATGCTAAACTTTTGTGCCCTATTTACACTGTAATGCTCTTTTTAACACTGTATTGACTATATTTGCTGTCCTACTGCAGATGCACTGCAAAATAGTACTTAATTTAGGGAAATGTGGCACTATTAGTCAAATAAATACGTAAATAAAACGATTAAATAGTGAAATCTGCTAATGGGGTCAAACTAGGTGTTGAAATATTTGTAACCCTTGACACAAATGACCTGGTTTTGTATCTTTACAAAACACAGAACAAGAGGGATATTTTGAATGAATGGTGAAAATCGAAGCAGAACAGCTGATATATCCTCGATTTTAGTTCCTAATATGGGTCAAGATCTAAAAACACCGCAACCACTTCCCATAATACAAATCAGTGGTGTCTATCCCTGCCTGCCTGAAGATGCCCCCGTCTTGCTAGCGAAGCTTTTCAGTTACAATTTAGATTCTCCAAAGCCAAGCTCAGGTAACACTTGCGATGCTAC
Source organism: Chromis chromis (assembly GCA_900302755.1). Lineage (NCBI taxonomy): Eukaryota > Metazoa > Chordata > Actinopteri > Pomacentridae > Chromis > Chromis chromis. The sequence goes on along the minus strand of OMNN01031266.1, from coordinate 12,141 downwards.
TCAGATATTTCCTCACGGACTTCTTCCTCCAAAACAACAGGTTGTGCCGTAATGTCCTTGTGGAGATTCAACAACTTTAATTTGATGTAAACCGTAATTATCTAAGTTCAGTTCTCATTCTCAAAGCAATTTCAATACAACAAAACCAAATGCTCAAACTCTTGGAAAATTAAGATCCTCAGCCTTGTTTTTCATCCTGATGGTGAAGAGCTGAAAGTTCACTGTTTTATACTGAAAGCAGCACTGACATAAGGGTTGTTGTTAATCGTTCCTCCTGTCCACGCTGGATGCAAAGAAATTTATTCATAAAGTGTCGGCAAGCAAAATCCTTGCTCTGTTTTAAAATGCACTCCGAAGTTTAGCTGAAGCAAAACATAAAGGTTTTACAGCTTGAATCAGATAAATCAGATGGGGTTTTTCCAAAGTTAAAGACTTCTTAGTATGAAATTCCCTCTTTGTGCTTCCGTAGAGAATGTTTCCTTGGTGAGCCACAGTAGAGGGATTGTAACACAAAGTGACAATGTGGTACTAAAAAGACTTTAAGGCTGGAAAATACCCAACTGACTGTCTAACTCAGGCTGCTGGTTTAAGCAGAATGTTGGAATTTTTGCGAAGTCTGAAAATTTTGTCCCACATCATTTATATTAAAATTGCTTTAAAAAAGGGATCTTTGCGGCGGTATGGACCGGAGGAATGATTGCAGCGACCAGAAAGTGTTTCAATGTCCATAAAGGCATGTGAGTATTCCATTAGGATGACTGTGAACATGACCAGGAGACTAAAATGAGTAGAGAGACTCAATATTTCCATTTTTTTCTTGAACCAAATATGATTTCTCTTGGTAATATTAGATAAATGATGTCTCTCTTATTCTGTCTAAAATCCTTTAAATAAAACATTTGAAATATTTCTACATTTTGAAATGCTTGCACAGTGTGGATTTTCCTTCCAGTAGTTTTCAGAAGAATCAGACATTACGGGACTCAGTGATGGATAAGATGACTTTATGTTATTCTTTATCCTGTGGAGATCATTAACAGCAATCACTTTTTTATTCAGATAGAAATATACCAAATAAAAACATTAATTTATCTAAAGCAGGTGAAATTTGAAGTTAGATAGCCATCTAACTAGTTCATCAGAATTGTATAACTTAATATAGAATGTTGCTGTATACAGTAGTTTTTGCTGTATTCTGTTGCATTCCTTCAAAAAGTTACCCAATCTTTCCAATCTGATGACTGACATTATCCCCAACTCCCTGTGGTCAAAGTCATTTTTGCTTGCTGCTTTCTGAGGCGAACCTGATCCCACGCTCCACACAGGAGGGCCAGCAAGCATGGAGGGAGAGATATTTCTGTCCCCCCAGGGCAGTTATACAGTTGGGTGACTGGAAGGCTGTCATTAGCTTTGTGTATGTGTGAATGTCAGACAGGCGGTCACTGAGGAGGCGATCTGAGAATTGGGGAGAAATTGCTGGCCAAAGCATTCCTGGAGGTGCCCTTGGCTCAGTTTAGTATTTGTTCCAGGAGAGTGGAGCCACAGCGGGGGGAGATGGTCCGCCGAATGCAGATTGCCTGAGCGCGGTGGAATATTCAGGAGCTGTAACGACCAGCTTTCGGGGGTTGATGTGTGTGTGTGTGTGCGTGGGTGTGTGTCTGTGCAGCACAACCTTACTGCATATCTCTGCATCCATCTCTCTCTTTGTGTTGACTCAGTGTTTGTTTAGAGTTGTAGCCTAGCCAGAGTGCCGGTGTTGTAGTTCCTGTGTGTGTCTGTCTACACCTGTTTGTCTACGTGCATGCGCTCCCAGACGCCGGTTGTGTGTGTGTGCTGACAGTAATGAAGGGTTTGGAGTTTGCTGCCGGTGGAGAGTTTATCATTACTCTAATCCCTCTGGAGAGATATTCTCTTGCCTAACCCTCAGTACAGATCCCTCTGCACTCAGGCCAGCAGATAAAATGTCTTGTTTGAAATATGCTCAGTCATTTTTCAAATGGAAAACATTATGCAATGAGGAAATATTTCAGTTTTATGTGGTTTACCGTAGTGCTGCTTTGCCTTGTGCGCCGATTGCATCACCATGTTTATTCGGACATCTCTTGGCTCCATGCATTCGGTGCATCACAGGGCTCGCTCACTCTCATTTGCAAAGTGTTGTTGAAGAGTTGTTGCAAAGATGTAGGAGGTGTTATTTTGTTCTGGCAATCCACTAGAGACCAGAGAATGAAAGTCCTCATTATTCGCATACAAAAGTGTCTATGATCTTCTTATCTAATATCAGTGATACTGCTTTTAGTCACAATTTCCTCAGGGAAATAATTAATTTTGAATCCAAACTTTGTAACGGACATAAAAATGTACTTCTGCCTGTCCTTCAGAGCATGGTGGGGGGTGGGAAGAGGAGAGACTCTATCTCTTTTCACTACAAAAACTTCCATTCTGTAAATACAGGTAGGAGTGAAAGTAATGTGTGAGAAAAGGATTGTGGCAAAGCTGGAAGTATCTGGACTCTCAAGCTGTGCTGTAGGGCACCTGTTCTAAATGCTAAATGTGTGAGCTGGTGATTGGTGCAGCGCTGCCAATACACTTCTATGAGAATGCAGCGGTGGAAGTGTGGTGGGGATTACAGCTGTGTGTGTACTAGGGGTCAGACAAAATAAGACCATTAGACAGTTTAAGATTAGGAGTGAAGCTGAGGGATGGAAATCGTGGACTGAATGTAACTATTAAAGCACAATGTACCCAGGAGATAAGATTAGGCTGTAGCCCAAAGCTGTGCTTCCTGGGGATGCTATTGAGCCCGAGGCTTTCAGAGATCTCTAGTCAGCTGATAAAACTCTGCATGTCTCAAAAACACCGTTTCGTCACAATCAGCTGGTCCTCACAGCCTGCAAACATTCAAAATAGATTACTAGCGCTGTGTTATTGCACTGAAAATGTGCTGATTAGAATATTTCTGTACTAGATCATCATTTTCAAGCTATTTTGTGTCAGTAACTCACATCAGAGGCCGTTAGAAGCAGGTGGCTGCCCCATCCAGCCGCCTGCCAATAGATAATCGACCAAAGGCCCCCTCAGCAGGGCCACATTGATTTGGCACAAGGGAAAGCTGGCCCACTCATCCCAGCACAAACTCATCCACTGCTCTTTCATGTATGTTTTGTAGGAATGCATAGATATTACTGCTGTAGCTGTTGAGATTATGTGCTTTTTACACCGCCAACTCTGTACAGGCCATTAGTAGCGCTCCATCCAAATGAGGAGATGCCTCTGGCCTCCAATCCCCCCATGTCCCATTTGAAGAAGCCCTTTCCCCTCAAAGTGTAAAGACTGCTGATGAGAGTCATCCACTTATAGGTCAAAGGATCACTGCTGCCAAGTCGTGGTGCCGCCCAGTGGTAGATTTTCCTTGGTGCTCACCATCCCCCTGCCTCATCAACCTTCTCTCAGTGTGGGCCCCGCCCTGACACCTGCTCCCACTGTGCTCATTTTGCTCATGATTGAGATGTCAGTGTACTCTCTGTTCCACCCATGGCATGGCAATAGACTGACCAGTGCATATTCTAACAGACACTATAAATCCTGTCTGGCTTGAGCTCATCTTGTCTTCTAAAACAGAATATGCATGACAGCATTACTCAAATAAAAGAAACCTACTTGTGGTTTTAATTACAATTCAGTCATCTGAATCAAAACAAAAGTAATTTCCAATAATTTCTGAGATTATTATCAACTGTGCCATTTGGATTTGGATGCTAAGTAGGATCTGTTGAGTGCAGCAGATTATTGCTAGGCAGAACTCCTGTTGCAGTCATTGGACCATCTGTCCCTCCTCAACCAATGACACTGGGATGATATTCCACTGGTGATGCAAAATGCATGAAACTCTGCTTCGTGCATCTCTTGTTGTGAGGGACAAGTCTAGTGAACATTTTTGTTTAGACAGAAACGACTCCAAATATGTCCCCGATGGGCTTAAAAGCCTACATGAGGCAAAGGCTAAGGACAGTAAGCGTACACTGAAAGTATAACAACAGAGTGAAAGCATGCTCTTCTTCCCAGCATGCTGTCATTGTGTCTTATATAAGCCATGAGTATGCCGTGGATTCAGTCTTCATCATGGAGTTGCTTGCTGTTTCACAATTCATTGTGTTAATTGGCTACTCCCACCAGCTGGAAGTAATGTTAATACACTGAGGAAAAGCCGCCATGCTAGCTTCCTGGAGCGCTTAAGTGTGCCAGGGCATCTTGCATGCATCCCATAGCTGGAAGTGAGCTCTTTGATGTGATTGCTTCTGAGAAACGTCATCATTTATTGATGCTTCCATTAAAGTAGCATAGACGTCTGCGAAGACTTGGAAAGGAGAAAAGGGGCACACTGGCGGAACAAGAGCTTACGACCTAACTACACACAACATGCAGAAAATGCCTTCCCATCTCCTCCAGCACCAGCATCCTTTTACGTCTTCCCTCCAAGTCTTCAGCCTCATGTCTTTAGACCTATACCAAGTGTTAGATCCACTGATGTGGTTTTTGGACTACAAACTAGCATACATCAATGAGCCAAAACATGACAACCCACAGATGAATACACTGATTATCTCGCAACATCAGCTCATGTCGTGATCTGGGTTATATTGGATGGCAAATGAAGAGTCATGAATAGATGTAAAGGCTTGAGCCAGTTTAACAAGCCAAGCCAACTCATTATGGCAGATGACTGGGTCAGTGTGTTTCCAAAATGACAAGGCTTGTGGTGTGCCAGCAGTGGTGAGCACCTACTGACAGTCTGCTGAGGGACGCTCTATAAAAATGCAATAGTGTTGGAGGAAGTCTGATTTGCAGTGGCTCCAACTCACGACACACCGGACTTGATCTGCAGTTAATGTCTTGATGCCAGACACCACAGGACACACTCACAGACATTGTCAGGTCAGAGCGGATTTGGTAACAAATCCAACAGCATATTATTTAGGGCTGGTTATAATGTTTTGGCTCTGTTTAGTACATTATTCGGTAGAACTACGTTGTTTTCTAATTTTAGCAAGTGGATGATTTCAAGTTTTGGGGAGGTCGAGTGACCTGACCTAATCTTGAAGACCACTTAAGCTTCATAGTTTTCTGATAATAATAATAATAATAATAATAATTTATCCTTTATTAATCCCCTTGGGGAAATTCACTTTCTGCATTTTACCCATCCTGCTATACATACTAGGAGCAGTGGGCTGCCGTTTTTTACAGCGCCCGGGGAGCAGTCAGGGGTTGACGGCCTTGCTCAGGGGCCCAACAGTGGCCACAGTGGGGTTCGATCCCCTGGGGGCTTAACCTGTTGCGCCACCACTGCCCCTACCTTAATTTACAGACCTCAACATTATTTCAAGAAGGTTATATCAAACAAGCAAACAAACAAACAAAAGGCCTTAGCCCAAAATTATCAACCAACCATGCTGAGTAATAGACAGTGAAAAAAAATAGAAACGCAGTATGCAAATGTTGGTATTTTCTGACTTAGAAGAAAAAGTTAAAAATCTAATATTGGTTAGTGAAGGGCTTCTGGTTAGAAAAGCCAGCATTTAGCCATTGTGCACAAAAAGTTTTTGAGTTTTTGACAAATCCTATATAATTCACAGCCTGGTCAGGCTTGAAAGGACAGTGATCAGATAGCGTAGCCAGTACACAGACACTCCTTTGACCTTTGGCTATAAAAACCCATCTCAAAATGCAGCTTTATTCAAATGACACAATGCCAAATGACACGATGCCACAGATGACAAGAGGAAGAGGAGGGCTGTTGGCATGCTGGATAATGCATGTCAGTTAGAGCTGTAGGCAGGCACTTGAATGTCTACAATTCCACCATCTGACATATACAAAATCGTTCCAGACAGCTCTGGATAGACGTGTCTGACAACACGATTCTGTCCCCCAAAATGTATGCCAACATCGCCAAGCCCTTCAGGAAGTAGCGGGACAACATTCCACAGGCAGCATTGGCAACCTCAATTAACTCTGTGTCCAAGTTGTGTAACTCATTACTGACTTTCCGGTCTATGACCCCTCTCTCAATCTGGCCATGATCACTCCAAATAATTCATGATGTTCAGTCTGCTGTAGAGTCTTATCCCCCTATGTTAAAAAGAATGACTAGAATTTAATAAAATGCATTTATTAATTTTGAATGCATTTATATTTTAGTTCAGCATAAATTAACAGCTTTATTGGACAAAGTTTTTGAGCTTCCACAAGTGTGAGTGAAGTTTTAGGCTTTGTACTTTTTTTTAAGATTATTTTTTGGCATTTTGCCTTTATTTGATAGGGGACAATGAAGAGACAGACAGGGAACATGAGGTGAGAGAGGTGACATGCAGCACAGGTCTGTGGCTGGAACTGAAATAGAGACACTGTAATAAAGTGGCTGTGCTGTTCCTATTAGGTTAGTAAGGTCCGTCCTCTACTTTAAAAACAAAACATTTATGAAATTATTTTCATCAGATTTTTTTGTACCATTAAGCCTGTTTTCTGTGTTTATTGTTGTTCTTTCACTTATGAATTCACATTTGTCAAGGGTGTATTATTTGAATACATCAAATATTTACAGCATAAGGCTTGTGAATTCCCAGTTGAATGTACTGTTTCCTGCAGCTAAATTTCCTGATCACTACAGTAGTTTCACTGCAAAATATTTGTTTTGATCACTTTGTTGGATTGTTGCTGTTACTACACTTTGAATTCTGTATTTCGTTAATGGTCATAGGTAGAGTTGCCATCAGATCAGCAGTGTTTTCACTATGAATTACATTTAATGTATTTAAAGTTAATGTATTTAATTGACTTCGTAGCAGGGAAATAATTCAAATTGAGAATTTGTTCATTCAGATTTTTTATTTTATTTATTTTATGGTGCCTCCATAGAAATGAAATGTCAACAAATTTGACTTTATAAATGCCAAATACAAAGTGTGTTCATATATGGCTTTTACATGTAATATCCTAACAGTTCATAATCACAGATACATTCAGAGTGTCAGCTTTCATCTGTGTCTTGTCAAATTAGTTTCAAGATTGAACACATATTGTTAGTTCTAGTGTCTACTTTCTTGTTAATGTTTCAACTAATACAATGAGAATCTTTCCAATGAGATGGTTTTTAATGGTGCGAATAATTTCTGATGTTCTTATCTTCACTCTAGGGTCCTCCAGGGAAGTGAAAGCTCCTGCTGAAGTCTCAGAGCAAATGGTCCAGAAGCTTAGAGGCAAGAATGAGTTTACTGTGCTGGTGACCCTCAAACAGGATCACCTCAACTCCGGGGTCATCCTGTCCATCCATCATTCAGAGCACAGGTAGGATCAGTTCACATCGCATCGTCATGTGTTTGAAACAGGGTTTATTATACGCACATAGAGGGCAGATGGTATTAGCTTGTGCATTTATTTTAAATAGGTGAGCTAAAAACTAAATCTAGGGTAAAATGTCACATGGAGTACAGTACAGCTGTTTAAAAAGCCCCTGATTAACCATAATTAAAGTCGTATTCTAAATTTAGCACCTCTCTGTTTGATCATATTAGCAGACTGGATATTTGTATTTGATAAGCACTTAGATGTTTTACACACCAGTCGAGTAAACGAAGCAAATCAGTCTGTATGCCAAAGTGTTATTCACAGTCCATCAACGATGCAAACACTGAGTCTGTAATTGTGAATCGAAAACTGATGAGACTATCTGCAGTTAGCATGCTAATGTTTTCCATTAGTTTGTGGTAGCTGAGCCGTTCCATGATCAGAAGAGCAATCTGAAATCCACATAATGCGTTGATTGAACGGTTTGTACATTAAAGTCATTCCTGAGACGAGAGCTCACATGGATGTTAATGACTTTCCCCACTGCTGATTAGCTTTCCCAGCCATTCATATGCAACAAAGCGGCGCTGCATGGTTTCATTTGGAAACATGGCAAGGACTAATTCAGTGTCAGATGTGTTAGCTATAGTGCATTTATGGAGCCAGGATGAATGTGCATGCATGACTAGGGGAGAGTAAATCTATTAGATGGGGTTTGCAGATAAATCAATTCCACTGCCACACTTTTGTGAGTGTCTATTTTTCTTTTGAATAATGTTTCCAGCAAATGAGTCTAGTTTAAATAAGTCTGTCTTTAAAGGCAGAGGTGATGATGAGTGTGTATCGGCAGCTCTTTCCATTAGTGTCACTATGCTGGGTGAGTCTCAGTGATGTGGAGAAGAGGATTCTCCCAGAATACTAATACACCAATGTAAAGAGTTGAACCAACACATGTGGGACATTGTTGTGTGCTGCTGAAGTTGCACTAAACAGCCATATAGTACCATTATGTTCGACTACTGATGTGATTTAATCCTAAATAGTATTGCAGATCTGGGAAAAATGTGGGTGCACTGCTCGGAAAAGGTGTTTATCTCACAGCACTGTATTGAGAGGAGCCCTGAAGTTAGACACTTTGGTGATGCGTGCAGTTTCTGGGCAAAGAGAAGTAAGGATTTTGTTTCAGTAATGAGAGTTTAATGCAACGAGACACACGGTACAATGCAGGGAATGCAAATTCTCAGAGAAGCTGTCATTGTGTGGTTGTTACTGGAAGCAGTTTGCTGAGGATTTTGTTCTGCAGGTTCCTGGAGCTCGAGAGCAGCGGCCAGAGGAGTGAGGTGCGTCTTCATTACCGCACCAAAGGCCAACAGGATCACACTGAGGTGTTTCCTTACAGCCTGGCTGATGACCAGTGGCACAAGGTCTCTGTGGCCGTTAGTGCCTCTCATGTCATACTACATGTGGACTGCAACAGGTAAGATGCTGGGGATATACTGTATGCATATACTCTAAATGTTAGATGTAAAAATGAAATATGAAGTCAACACCATGTGTGTTGTGTAGCTTGGAAGAATACAGATACGACAGGAGAGGCTGTCACGACTCATTAAAACTGAAGTCACAGACGGGATTTTCTCCTGTGTTTCCGAAACTAACTTTAAAACTATGGATGCACTGATCTCCTCCACCAGATTGGCATCAACCCCCACAGTATTCTTAATAAATAGATCAGCGATCTGCCACAATATGACCAATCCACCTTCTGTCTCGTTTCTTTGTCAGCATCATCATAAAATTCAATGTTTCTGGTATCAGTAACAATTTTTGTGCCAATGTAAGCCACCAACTCACACAACAATACCTCCTGTTCTGATACCGTCTATAAAAATGATTCCAGTGAGTCCACACAGTGACAGATACAGATTTAAAAGTAGGGAACATTTATACTGAATTGGCTCTTGTTATCTACTGCCACACCAGAAGAAGAAAAACGGATCAGTTTTATGTTATAATGAGAGGCTTATTGGTAAAACAAGGTGTTTTTCACATTATAACAAGATGTGTTTCTGTTAAACCTTTCACATTTCACATTATAATGTTAGAACTTGCATTGTAATAATACTTAAAACTAATAAATTGTGGAAAATTAATCATTTATATGATTAATCTCTACGTCATGCTTGGTTTTAGACATGATGGGAATCTGCTGTTATTCAGCTCAATGAATGCTGCGTCATGTATCTATGGAGCCGTGAGTGCTCCTTCAGCTGATCATTGAGCATTTTAATATCCTTCTTTGTGTTTACATACTTATCATAGTGTCATCCAAGTCTCTTCTAATCACGTAAGATTGTAAGTCATACTAGCTTGAAAATATCTTATAACATGATACTAATCCGTTTTACCTGTGTGGCAGCAATATGCAGTTGGATTGCTGCCTTCCTTCTTTAAATGTATCCATCAAATGTAGACACTGTGTTTTGTTGTGTGTTTTTTTTTTTGTCTCAAACGTTCCGATATCTCTGCTTGTTTAATAAATGTGACTTGGTAAAAAAAATCTATAGTGGTGCTTCTAAAAAGTGTTTGAGAAAAACACTGTACTGCTACACAGTAGATGTGCAATTCAATGCAACTCTCCTGTCAATGTTGTTTAACAAAGCAATCTTTAGTAGAGTAATGTATACACTTAATGCACTTCATTAACACTGTACACACAAAGGAAAAATGACTTTGGGTTAAACTGCTTCTTATTTTAAAACTGCCTTCATTGTATAAGAAGGGTGACTATTGGACTTTCAATTGGCTTGTTGCCCCATTTAACACTATTGCCAGTATTTGTAGTTGGGAAACATAGACAGTAGTTGGCAGTGCCTGACTCTGTCTAACTCCTGGCTAATCCAAAAATGAGCAAAAAGTCTGAATGAAGCTGAGGCTGGACATGCAAACATCTCTTTGCCATGAACTGTCCTGTGACAGCACCAACCTGTCATGGCCATGCTCTTTAAGCCTCAATACAAGTTAAATGGATTTTAGTTAAGTAGTTGTCATGAACAAGTCAGTTAGTTATGGCGACAAAAACAGTTTTTTGTACCAGGATGTAAACATTTTTTAGAAGTTGCTGTTAGGCGGGAAGACGTTAAAGGATCACATCCTTATCTTGTATTCCCCATTAGACTGACACAATATTGTAAGTCAGAAATATCAAATCGATCATAATTAGCCAACGTGAATCAGGAAGTTCTCCTCGACTATCATCCTCTAGATCAGGGTTTTGTTGTGGGTTAGAATCTGGCTGTGTTTTGTGCTCAAACATGGAAACATAATTGTATAATGTTGAAGCTAAAATACTATTTAACCACCTCCCACAGAGGAGAGAGCGATAAAGAGAAAAGAAAAGAAAAGAGGAGAGCATACATATAGACTAAAAGACAAAGGTCAAACTGAAATTATTATTATTAAGTGTAATTCAGTGGTTTTGCAACCACAAAATTACAGTTAAGTGTATGGCGATATGCTCACTTCACAATGGAGTCTGTGCTGACTGTGACATCCACATATTGACCTCGGTCAGCTGTCTCATGGGTTCAATGCAGGCCGAATGCACCTTGAGTAAACCTGCATTGTACGTGCATCTGTTGTGCAGTATGACTTGGGTGTTACTGTTTGTGTGCGATGATCCTCCTTGGCACAATAAAAGAAGCAGACGGCAACACCATGTGTATCTCAGAAAGCATGTGGCTATCTATACCCTCCTCAGAGGAGAAGTTAACCGAAGGATTTAAAAGGGCAGGACCTGCCGTGTGGAGGGAAGCAGCTATTGATAACATGACCTCGGGTAGTCTAACTACTATTTGTGATTTTTAATATTCACCACTTCATGTATGTATTTTTCAGGATCTATGAGCGGGTGGTGGAGGCCCCCTACATGGACATACCTGAGGATACTTCCTTCTGGCTCGGACAGAGAAACGCTGCTCATGGCTTCTTCAAGGTTAACACTGCAGTGCAAACTTCCCTCTCAGAATACATGAATGCTGATGCCTGTCCTGATCTGTCACATTACTAAGCGATAAATGATTCAGAATAGCAAGTACACGTAATCCAACTCGCCATCTTCTCACCCCCATCTTGGTTCATACTGTATCTTCTGCCTCTTTGTTTGGCTTGTTTGGTTTTTATTTATTATAGCTGTTGGATTTAATTGCATGCATTTCTCAAGGCTTACCATTTTAATTTGAGGGTGGCTCTGCCTACCCTAGGAATTGACTTTTTTTTTTTTTTTTGTCATTGTTTGTTCCCTTTCCCTTAGTCTGCAGCTAAGCCCAGTGCAATTATCTCAGCAACCCCCACAACACTGATTTGGGAGAAATCATTAAATAGCCTCTGGTCTATGCTCATTAAGCTTAGTCTATAGACTTGTTTATCAGGCAGAGAGACATGTATCGCCTCTTTCAGACCAGACTAAACTCCAAAATTTCCCACCTGGGGAGACATGTCGGGGGCAAAATGTCAGCTTACCAGCAACTCTAACCATTTTAATCAGTCTGTCAGTAACTATCTCTGTGTGTGTGTGATGTGTGATGGTGTGGTGATGTATATGTGCACCTGTTCATGCATCGTGTCCTGGCTGTTGAGTTCCTTCCGCGTTAATTGGTTAATGAAAGAAGCCTCGGAGTTCACCCACTAATCTTGTCACGTAGCAGCATCTCTCCTCGCCGCTCTCTGAAGCCTTGATTAGTTGCTAGGAAGGCACGTCTCCTTTTTAAAAACACACTGCTTCATTAGTACACA
>OMNN01031265.1:0-19194 GCA_900302755.1 Chromis chromis | reverse complement strand
ACTGTTTGCAGGCTTTCTTGTGCATCATCTTTAGAAGAGGCTTCCTTCTAGGATGACAGCCATGCAGGCCAGTTTGATGCATTGTGCACCGTATGGTCTGAGCACTGACAGGCTGACCCCCCACCCCTTCAACCTCTGCAGCAATGCTGGCAGCACTCATACGTCTATTTTCCAAAGACAACCTCTGGATATGAGTTTCAGGGTGTTGGCAATCTTCTTATAGCCTAAGCCATCTTAATGTAGAGCAACAATTATTTTTTTCAGATCCTCAGAGAGTTCTTTGCCATGAGGTGCCATGTTAAACTTCCAGTGACCAGTATGAGAGGGTGTGAGAGCGATAACACCAAATTTAACACACCTGCTCCCCATTCAGATCTGAGACCTTCTAACACTAATGAGTCACATGACACCGGGGAGGGAAAATGGCTAATTAGACCCAATTTGGACATTTTCACTTAGGGGTGTATTCACTTTTGTTGCCAGCGGTTTAGACATTAATGGCTGTGTATTGAGTTATTTTGAGGGGACAGTAAATTTACACTGTTACACACGCTGTAGAGTGACTACTTTACATTGTAGCAAAGTGTCATTTCTTCAGTGTTGTCCCATGAAAAGATATAATAAAATATTTGCAGAAATGTGAGGGGTATACTCACTTTTGTGACATACTGTATATATATCCAGTGCTACCCATCAGTTAGTTACGACTTAAAAACCTCTTGGAGGAGAAGTGAAACATCTTTAAGAGCCAAAAAGACAAAAAGAGAAGTCCAGTTGCCTTTTACTGAAGCTCGTAGGATTATCATGACCTGGATGATTTTTTATTTTTATTTTTATTTTTATTTTTTTTATTTTTTTATTTTTTTATTTATCTATCTATTGTTCTCTTTTTTTTTTTTTTTTCTATATTGTTTTTCTGCCTGGGTACTACTGCGACACCTGAATTTCTCCTCTGGGGATCAATAAAGGATTCTGATTCTGATTCTGATAACTGAAAATCTGCACAGAGACATCAATTCAGAATCACAGTTGCAATATTCTAGAGCTGTTAAGGTATTTAGGAATTGTGATTAATTTCTTCTGTTTACTACAGTTTTGATCAAATAGGTAAGTAAAAATTAAGTATTCACAAAAAAGTATTCTTGTAATTCCTGCTGGACTTTAACATTTACCTGCAATAATCAGTTGTTTGTACATTTGGCTGTTCAGTGAAGCATTCCAGTATGTCAGAATTACACTTAACCAATAGAAAAATCCTTTATACTGGCTCAAAATATGACCCTAGCAAACTTTACATTTGTGTTAAAATCCTAATTTTTATTATATTATATTATCATTTTTAAGGCTGATGGATAATCACTACCAGCAGGGGACAGCAAAGCGCCACTGATGCGTCTCATATCAACGAAGAAAACTTGACCCACACTCTCATCAGTAAGCGACAAAGATGGCCGCCTGTGGGCTGCTCCGCTCCCTGTCTTCCAACTTTTCCACAGTTTTGCCTTTACTTGCTCGCTCGGTACCTCTTTCTCCTCTGCACCTGGCGTCCAAGCCTTATTTCGGAAGAACGATAGCCACTTCTAGCCGGTTATCAGCAGGTACTTCACCGTGAATGTGTTTCAGAGCAGCACGTTAGCTAACATTTGGTAACATTAGCTAGAGAGAAGGACACGATAGCTAGCGGTGCTGCTGCTGCTGCATGTTTGCCTGTCTGTCTTTCTGTCTGCCATACTAACCTAAAACTACACAATCCTCTTTGTGTTCTGTTGTTATTTCTGCAGCACTTAAATTCACAGACAAGCACGAATGGATCCGAGTAGAGGACGGAGGAATTGGGACTGTGGGTATCAGCAAGTTTGCACAAGTAAGTTTCCTGGTCGTGCACTAAAAAAGGCCATCTGTGGCAAAACCTCACCTGTACATGCACAACCACACACTGAAGTAAATATTTTTGCTGCTCTATTTGGCCTTGTTTTCTGCCACTTGCAGGAGGCTTTGGGAGATGTAGTTTACTGTGGCCTGCCAGACGTGGGAACACAGCTGGCTCAGCAAGGTATGAACAACAGTGCATGCTAATCAAGTGATATTATGAAGGGATATGAAGAAAGTTGCACCTGTTGAGGATCTATCGCTGTTGAAACTAATATTACATGAGCGTTGTGATTTCTGATTATTCTAGTGTTATGTTTATGTGCTTTTGCCATGGTTTTGCTGGCTGTAAAATAATATTCTGAGCAAAAATTATCTGTGAAGCCTCTACTTGCTTGATCGACATAATGATGATTGGTTATTTGATTTTGTCAACATTACCAGTGTCATTACTTTCCAGATGACAGCAGTTACTGCACTGTAAAACATCATAAAGGAATTTAGGTAGTTCAACTCACCTTTGCTAGTTTACTTAATGTAAATATGTCAGTTTTGCTCATTTCTCATTAATTGAACTTAAATGTCAGTTTTATTATTTATTTTTGGATCCCTTTAGCACTTACCATTAGTTCTTATAACTTGAGCTATTTTTTTAAATTTTTTTATAATATTTATTTTTGGCCTTTTATGCCTTTATTGGATAGGACAGTGGATAGAGTCGGAAACGAGAGAGAGTGGGGAAGGACATGCGGCAAACGCCCGAGGAAACAAAACTAGTATACAAGACTTTTTAAGAGTGCATCGTTAGGGAGTTAAAACTCTTATTTTTTGTTGTTCGAGAAAACAGACATGGTGGAAACTTGTCATGTCTCTTTAATACATGTTAAATTAAGTTACGGTGCTTTCTTTTTCATGATAATCAAAACAATTCTAACCATGACCAAAGTTAGTTTTGAATTCAGGTCCCTACACCCATAGACTTATAATTTATTTCACTGTAATTGAGAGCAGTGACACAGATTGTCTTTGTACTCAGTCTGGTCAAAAATGGCTTCAACAGCTGAGACTGTAAGCTCTCAATGTTCAATAAAGAAAAAACAATTGCAACCCAGAAAAGTAAAGGGAAAGCAAGTCTGTCTGTTACCAATTTCTACTTGATTCATCTTAATATCAAGTTTATTTAACTACTTTTCTCATGTTCAGTAAATTGAACCCAGCTAGTTGTACACTTTCACTACATGACTACATGACCGGTGGGTCTCCGGTTTGAGTCCCCAGACTGGCAAGAGGTGGGAAAGTGAGAGCGACCGCTTGTCCCAGTCACCACCACTGTGAGCCCTTGAGCAAGGCCCTTAACCCCTGACTGCTCCCCTTGCCCTGCACCGAGGCAGCCTACTGCTCCTACTATGAATAACCCTAACTGCAGTTAACTCACATTTTTAAGGCAGCGGGAGAACTTACTAAATTGAATGAACATGAAATGATTTACAGTCTGTCAAAAAACTTCCTGTATTTTATCAGAAATCAGATAAATCCAGAGTGTGCTTGGAAGTTCAACCAAGTATAATAGAGGTGCTCTTTGGTAGAGTTTACAAAGGTTAAGAAAAGAAAAATAATCTAAGGGACTCCTGGCATAAAACAAAAGCTGTTTTTAGTTCAACACACGGTCCTCTAAATTACATACAGAACAAGTTGTGGTTATTTTGTCAGTTTAAGAGAATTACTATAAAATAAATCCATATTTTTATGTGCCATTCTGAAATTTGTTAGAAATGTATTTAGTTTTTCAACGCAACAGGCATCCAAAGCTTGAATGTTCTGAAAATGAATCCTGGTTATTTGATTAAAGCCAAACCCAATTAAATAAATCCATATGTAGCTTCACAAATCATCTACCCTAAGGTCAGAATAACTTTGCATTCTTTCTGTGCAGTTGCTTTTAAGATCACCAAACTTTTATGTAAGTGCATTTGTTTCTAACATTTACTGTCACAGATGAGTTTGGAGCCCTGGAGAGTGTAAAGGCAGCCAGTGAGCTTTATTCCCCTTTGACTGGAGAAGTTGTAGAGGTCAATACACTACTGGCAGACAACCCCGGTCTGGTCAACAAGTCTTGCTACAAAGATGGTAAGCACACACATAAAATACATAATCCAGTCCATGTGTCAAAAGATGTCGGTTTACAGTTTGCACATTGACACATTTGGTATGTGGAGAGGGTCAATAGTTTAGGCTTATGTAAGAGCTTAAATAGTAGCAACTTGTGGTTAATGAATTACGCTGGAAGGACATTGTACAGTTTGTATATTAACACCACTCTATATTTGTTTTTTCCAAAAATTGTTGCTGTTAGCTTTTGGCTCACTTATTCTTATTGAATAAATCAGTTTTTGGAGTCAGTGCATAGTTGAGCTTTTTCTGTGAAACAAAGAAGGGTTATACTTTTACAAATAAACGTAGAAGCAGTGTTTGTAGATGTTCCAAAAATAGCACTATGTTTTCAATGGAAAACAGATACATATATAAAGATAATTAATAAGATAAGCATATTTTTAGCAATCATAGTAATTTACAGTATTGGGCTGAGAGGTTTCATTTTTGAACAGTAGATGGCAGCAATGTAACATAATAGAAGGCTGATGCAGTGTCAAGGACATAAAGCAGAAGTTGTTATTATAATTACATTGAACTATGTTTCACACCATGTACAATCTTCTCTTATTTTTGTGTGTGAAAATGTCATAAGGTCTTGCAAATGAAGACAATCTTTACTTCACCAGAGATTTTGCACATTTTAGCTTATTCTTTGTGTCTTTAAACTGAATGGCAAACTGGTGCTTTACATTTCTTTGTTCATTCCCCCATACCTAGCAGCAGGATAGCTACAGTAGTAACACCCCAGACCTTGGCATAAGAGATCAGTGGTTCAAATCCCAGTCAGGGCGTAGGTATCCAGTGAGGACCCTTAGGCAAGGTCATTAATGCTGCCCCGCCTACCTAAGCTTTGGGTAAAAGCGTCTGCTAAATGAGATTGTAACCTTGTAACCATACCTCCACACAGTAATTATTTTATTTAATTCCCAAACAAAACCTGCTTAAGAGTCAATGAATATTTTCTGCTTTTGTGACATTGTAATGATTTTTGAAGCAAAATGTCACTCAAAATGCTTCAGTGCACTTACTCAAAAAGCACTTACTATGTTAAGCGCTGTAAGATGACATATGTTGTGAATTTGCACTACATAAATAAATACATTGAATGAAACTTAAAGCAAATTTTCACTCAAGAGCTTTCCTGTGTGTCGATAATGTAACTTTGACAACCACAGAAAAACAAGCATGCTGCTTGCTTACTCAAGTACTTTCAATGGCTTTACAAGTTTAGTTTCACTCTGTAATAAATTAATGTAGCTTAATCCCATCCATGAAAGAGTACTCTAGAAAATGATGGCTGTGACATTAAACACACGGTACTATGCAACAGTTTTGTGTACTTAAAGTAAAGTGAGATTGGTTATAAAATAAAGTAATAGGTGTTTTTTATTCAATAGTTATCGTCATACAAAGTCCAGAAAACCAGGGGAAAATATATCAACCTAATATGTGGTGTGACCACTCTGGCTTCAAAATAGAAATTGCCACATCATGCTTCTGTTTCTTTATGTAATGTCATACTGGCTCCATGATGTTTAGATCAGGGCTCTGTTGGTTGATACCACCTGTTGCAGGATCGTTGTTCTTCTTGGTGCTGAAAACAGTTCTTTACAGCTCTGCCTGTATGTTTTGACTCACTCTCATGCTGCAGAATGAATTTTGGACAGATCGGCTAGTGCCCTGATGGTATTACATGATGAATAAGATTCTCAACTGTTAAAGTGCCTAAAACCTATGCAGTGTAGTGTGTCACTTGGGATACATTGGCTGAAGTATGTTTGTCCTTGATTTACAGCTAAACTTGATTTTAATCTTAACATTATAGGTTGGCTGATGAAGATGACCATTGCCAACCCTGCTGAGCTTGACACTCTAATGGATGAAGCAGCATATGAGAGATACATTCGCTCCATCGAGGACTAACCCAACACCTCTTAATAAGTGCTGTGCTCCCTCTCCCTTTTCAAACACCGCTGGCAGGGAGATGCACTAAATGTGCCTGTCAATACAACGCAATGCTTAGCATCCACCAGTGGAGCTTTATAGCTCCTAACTGCTGACCTGCCAGTGTTGTAGAGCTGTGAACGTTAGGAATCCTTTATCTACTGTTAAAGACTGACTTTAGGGGACCTGCCAGTCTGCACTGACTAAACATCCATCGTTGAGTTCTTGCAGCCTCAAATCCCCCAAAACAGAAGAGACTGAGACTCGCAGTCAATAGAATAGTCTCCAAGCATTTCATTCAAAGCTTGAAAACTTGAAATTCTGTTCTAGTACACTGTTAGACTTAAAAAGCACTTTGGTTTGTATCTTATTATTAATTATGTTGGTCTGCATTGCATGTATGACGGCTAAACTGTGGACATGGGACCTGTATTATAGAAAATAAACATTTCCTTACACATTTGGTTTACTTTTCCATTTATTTCACCCCAGCACTTAGAGTTTATATGATAAATGTGTGAAGTATTTTTAAAAATGACATCTTGTGTAACATCATTTCAGTCAATGTGACTGCAGTAATTCTTTGGTATTGCACAAGTATTGAACAGGTGATATGCTTGACGCTATGTTCCATTTCCAGTCTGAAGTTAGAACACCTTACAGAAACACAAAAAGGTTGCCCAAGAACCAAAAATATTAAAAATGATGCTTCACAATAAAAAGTACAAAACTCCACCAAACTACACAGGCCAACTTAATCCAGTGTTTGAAGGCTGTTATAAAATTGCTTATTACCTGAGATTAAACTCGCTATACAAAACATTAGGAGCATGTTCAACCCTCCTGTAAACTTTATCTCTGTTTTATTCACATAAATGTTCTCTCTATGCTCATTCTTGGGACCACTGTGGATCAGATGTCCATGCCTCATCTTTCAACGTAACCTCTGACTGTGGTTCTTTAACATTTTGTACATTTGCATTTAAGAATTGTTTGTTAACTTAAACTTGTAAACAATTAGCCTCGATCTCTGGGTCACTTAAGTGAAGTGACTGCTCCACCAGGCACTATAGAGAATCTGTCTTTGGCTGTTGGAGTCCGTCTGGCTCTGCCCCGAGGTGAAGGAAGCAGAGGAAGCCCCTCCATTCTGCGATAATCACTCGCCAGCCTCTCCCTTCTCTGAGCTCCCTCATACATCACACTGGCAGTAAAGTCTCTCTCATTAAGGAAGGCGATGGTCTCATCCCTCTTGCGGCTCACGTATCCCTTTAGAACAGCATTGTAGGGGTTTGATGCGGCATCTGCATCCGGATCTTCTAGCTGGTGTTTGAATTCCATGCGGGTGATGACAGGCAACAGGAACTGCTTCTCTTTTGTCTCTACAGCCCCGTCCCTGTGCGATAAGCCCAGAGCCTCAGACACCAGGCGTGGGGGCAAAGGCACCAAGTCGCAGCCGGATCGCTTGTCCACATACTGTCCAAACTCTTTACGCACTAAAGCGACATCTTGCAGAGACTGATTCCTCCGCCCCTCCAGGTCTGTAATGATTCGCTCAGGATACGTCTGTCCAAACACCACGCCTAAACAGTGAGAGGAGCAGAAGATTTCCATGTTACGGTGCACCTTGTATACTGTACATAGCATGATTCAAAACATTCAAAATGGGGATGGTTAGTGCTATTACGATAAATGAAAGAAAAGGTGAATCTACAGCCTTTTGATAAATTCCTCACCTGCACGGCGCAGCATGGACGCAGGACATTTCCAGGGTTTGTGAATAAGCTCATCAGGCAGATCTGCAAGCTCTGGGCACCATTTCCTAATGTAGCTGCCGCAGGGGTCACAGGTCATTGCTGCATCAACGGGGTGCATGACAAAGTTCCAGTGATCCAGGCCACACATGCCCCCATTCTGCCACATCATAGCATCAATGGCAACATCTGCATCCACCAGGGTGTCCTAAACATGGGTACATTTTGGATACAGTCAGTAAGTAGTACATATTATACTGTGTGTTATTATTTATGATATGTATGTGAGTGCATTCATTCCTGTCTGAATGTCATCTCACCTGGAACCAGCGGTAGCCCTCTTGCCAAGGCAGATGGAGATACGCTATGAGAAAAGATGCCACCACGTGTCTCATGTAGTTGTTCATCCAGCCTGTCAGCCACAGCTGCCTCATGGCTGCATCGACCAGCGGGTAGCCAGTTCTACCTCGCTGCCATGCCTTGAGGTGGCCTCGATCACTGCTCCACCGCAGAGCCTGCAAACACAAGTGGATGAATAATGCTTTGTTAATGAACATCATTCTTCATCATGTGTTATGGGCTTTTAATTACAGACGAATAAAGTGTGGTGGCTAACTGAAAAATCTAAAGTTTAAATTTTATGATATTGCTAATGTGCAATCAGTATGTCGTCTATAGCCGATTTCTACCTTGTAAGGAGGTCTGAGGGATTCCCAGGGGAGGTCAGGAAACAGGGTGAGCTGCCAGTAAGCCAAATCTCTCCACGCCAGTTTCCGCTGAAACTTTGGGGGTCGACAACGTGCTCCTTTGGCATCCCATAATAGCCAGCGTGGACTGAGCTGACCAAAGTGAAGGTAAGGTGACAGGGAGCTGGTGTTTGGAGCATCTGCCCTGCCTGACTCTTTTTCATATCTATACACACCTAGGAAACATAGAAATAATCACATGTCACACTCCTTAACATTCCTCTGAATACAGATTACAAAGTGCACAAAAGATGTCTCACCATCATGAAGAAAAGCGTCAAGCCGCGCATGTGCTCCTTCTTCACTAAAATCCCAGGACTTTCGAATGTTAGCTGCCCAGTCAATCTGAATACAAAAATGAACACAAGAAAATATTGAGGACCACAGAATCTAATCTTAATTTTATTTCAGGTTTGTTGCTTTGTGTTAGAGAGATGCTTTGCTGTGCTGACTAACCGTTGTGCCATCCTTCCTGCGAGGCATGCGAGCCAGGCCTAGTGTTTCCAAATGTGCACCCTGTGGCCAGCGGGACGGTGTGGGCAGAGATACTGGAGGGTCCAGGGGTATCCCTAATGTAGACGACGGATTCTGTTTACAGCAACTCATGAAGTGAGACACTGAACCTATTCCTACATTGCAGAAGAAAAAAAACAGGTTGAGAAAATATTTCAAGCAAGCTGAGCACACCAAATCTATTTTCTTGTGACTAACCTCGGAGTCCGACGCCCTCCGTGCTAACAGAATAAGGATCTCTGAGACAGTAAGAGTGGAACATCCTGCATTCAACACCTTCTTCCTGCAGAGCTGACACCACCACGTCATCCCTCTCCTTCAGCCAGGGCTCATACAAGGCATTAGCCAGCACTGTTCTTGCCCCAGTCTCCTTTACCAGCTCCTTAAGTGTCTGCAGAGAAGATCCCACCTCATTCCCCTCTCCATTTGCCTTGAGGAAGACGAGGTGGCTGCCGATGCGCTCCAGAGATGCACAAAAACAAGACAGAGCCTGATGAAGCCAGTATTTACCTGTTAAAAAAAGGGACAACATGATTAGACAACTGTAGGGAGACTTGCAAATGAACAATCTTTATTTTTATGTAAGGTTTGATTTGTTTGTGCTTTAACAAAGATTTTAATTATCTCTGATTCCTTGAGCAACTTACAAGCTCCCCCCATAGCCACTGTAATCCCTGGTCCCTCCTCCTCTTCAGGGCTCCAGATGAAGACGGGGATGACAGGTGCACCCACCTCCAGTGATCCCATGAGAGCAGGGTTGTCACAAAGTCGCAAATCCCTCCTGAACCACAGTAATACCGGTGGTGGTGCTGATGGAGAACAGGGCAGGCCTACAAGCTGCTGGCCAGCACCTTTTCTCCGCTGCCTCCTGTTCTTAGATCGCTTCGGTTTCTCTGATTGGATCAAATCTTCTGCCCCCATTTTTTCGTCACCTTCTCTTACTGTATCTTGCTTGGACAATGAGGCAGTCGGACCAGTCCCAGGAGTCTGCTTATTATGTTTGTCAAGCTGTGTGCTTTTCTGAAGCTCAGTCTCTCTGGTTTTCTGTGGTGAACTTTCCCTCCTCCAGGGTCCAGTTTGTGCTGAGTCTGTGTTTTTTCTTGTGCTGGGTACATCCGCGAGCTGGGTGTAGTTGCTACCCTGAGACTTGGAGACTGAGTTAAGTTGAACAGAGCCTCTCTGATTGGGTCTGTCTCCACAATGCAGAAGTTTGGACTCTTGGCTGGGGGTTGAAGGCTGGTGATCTTTCATTTCCAGTAGAGACAGAGCCAAAGCAAGTTCCAGTTCATCATCTTCAGTCTACAATTTAATTAGGACAAACCATTATTATTACAATTTTAAAAACTACTTTGTTATTTTTAGGTTGTTTTAGCACCAAATGTCAGTTTGGTCTTTAGCAGACATGAGCAAAAATGTTTTCTGATTGATTTGCAATATATAATTGAGGTTGTTGATAGAAGAAGTGATAAGCTGGATAGTTATTTGTCAACATTCAGTTTATAGGGCCATATATGCAGGACCACTGGCGTTTCCACTGATTTGAGCGGATCATACTCTACTCAGGAATGACTGGGTGTGTACAGACAGGGCTTAATTTACACTCACAGAGCAATTTATTAGGAATGCCACACAAATATCCCTTTGTTCTCAGAGCAGCCACAGTTCTTTATGACTAGGACTCCACAAGATATTGGAAACATTCCTGTCAGATTCTGCTCTGGGTTGACATGATTGCACATGATTTGCAGTCATGCCGGGAATCTCTCATTCTACCACATCCCAAAGGTGTTCTTATAAATTTAGATCTGGTCACTGGGGAGACCTCTGTGGATCGCTCGATGCAATGTCATGTTCATGAAACCAATTTGTGATGACCATCCAGCTTGATGGGTACCTCCAACATGGAAGTATCCATTACAATATGGGTAAATTATGAGCATATAAGGATGCACATGGTCAGCAACAATACTTAAGCTCTCTGCACAACTGTGCCTTGCTGGAAGCTTTTTGTTTTGCACCATTCTAACTAAACTCTAGAGATTGTTGTAGTCAAAATCCCAGCAGATCCACAGTTTTCTAATCACTTAAGCTAGCCGGGAGCTTGCCTATGTTCCCACAGCCCTATGTTCCCACATTCCTAAGATATTTTTCAAAATTAGGCTCTATGTTCCCAGTTTTTAGAAATAATCGTTTTCTTAAAATAAAAACAGGGTTTTCGTGTAAATGAGAGGCCAAACCGCGTGGAAATATCTGTGTTTTCCCTTCGTGTAAATGGGGTCTTAGAAATGTGAGACATGTGGGAACATAGGGCCTAACTTTCAAATTTTTCAGTGAGAAAATAAATCTTATGTGGGAACATGGGGCTGTGGGACCATTGGGTTGTGGGAACATAGGGCTGACCCCAGCTAGCCCATGTAGCACCAACAATCAGACCCGTGATATAAATTTTTTCTCCATTCTAATGGCTGATATGAACATTAACTGATCTGTATCTGCATGATTTTAGGTGTGGCACTGCCAACATGTGATCGGATAATTGCATGAATGGACAGGTGAGCATTACAGGTGTTCCTACAAAGTGTTTGTAGAGTTTACATCTCTGTGACTCCCTTAGTTAGTTTTGCTCCACCTGTGAAACTTCCACCTGAGCATTTGTACTAAGTGATTACTACTAATAAAATTATGTTAAAACATACCATATCTGTTTAATTCGTTAATAATGAAAGTATTTCTCAGCCCAGCTTTGCCAAACCTGAATAAGTTGAGTGCGCAGGTGCGATTAGCTATTAGTTAAATTAGCGACATAAAGCCTGCGCCATTTTGGCTACTACTGTGAAAGCAATGGGGTCCTTGGTTAATTTTTGTAACCAACACTATTATTTAAATATAATTTTTTTTTAAATGGAAAATATTCTTCTCATGAGTAGGCATAACAAAAAAAGGGGTAAGTATCATGCAGTCAAATTACCAAATAAACGAAACTGTTGCTAACTTCAGCGTAACTAGCTAGCTAAAGTTAGTTGTTTGCTAACACGTTAGCCACAACTTACTTCACTCACAAGGTAAATTTAGCCTCTGGTAGTGGTGAACAGTCATTAAATTTAGCTTTAAGGGGTAAGTAAAACACAGCAGACTAACTTTATATTAAAAACATGGTTGTTGCCTTGCTCTTATTTGTTCTCATATCATTTTTTAAACACTTGCTTGTCTCTGATTGAGAACGTATCTGTATTGAAACACGTTCTTATCGGCTGTGAGTGTACTGACCTTGGTGAAATATTCCTGGTAGATGGAGATAAGGATGGAGTGCAGGGCTCTGTTGGCCGTGGACAAAGGCTGGATGAGGGACGGGAACACTGTGCGGGTCTCTCGGTGCCCCAGGATGGACACACACATGGCAAAGAAGCCCTCTGGATCCTCTCGACCCGCCAGCACCTCCCTTAACATCTTTCTCACCTCGGCTTGGCCATCAGCCACTGGAGGAGGCATCTTCCAGTGAAAGGTAACGATAAATTATAACTATGTGAAATGCTGTCGAAGCTTAAAGTGTAAGGCATTCAGTCCTCCCTAGTGCCGGTTACCAAACACCAGCTGATTTTCAGTTACACAAGCCATGTGTCTGTGTTTTGTAACCTGCAAAACTAACCATTTGTAGTAGTTAATGTTCACCAGTAGAGGGTGTACAAATCTAATAAATAGGAGCTATGTAGGTGCTTGGCTGCTTTTCCACAACATGTGATTAACAGATGGGATTCCTTGTTTACATTTTAATAATTTGACATTATGGTAGACAGATATAAACTTAATCATAAATGTTTTTGTCATAGATTTGAGTCTCTTTCTGTGTCTGTCTACTTTCTCTCCCAAATCAGACCTGTCAACTAAAATGTTTCAGTACAAGGGTTCTCAAAAGCTAAATCCAATCAAATGAGGATCCTTGGTTCAATTAGAAGTGATGTTAAAAAAGCAAGGGAAGCTTCTGCCTCAAGACAGTTATTCTATAATTTTTACATAGCCTTCATCTTGACAGGAATGTGTTCCTTTTCAAGTGCACTCTGTGATGTGAGACTGAAAAACAAAGCCAGGAGACAGTGTACCCAGCAGTGAATTTTTAATCATTGTCTGTATTCATGCTGTTGAAGGGTTGCTAAGTAATTGATTTTTTTAATGAGACCATGAATAAGCTTTTGAATGCACACAGCAGGGGACAATGATTTGTGACACTTGTGGACCAAACTATAAAATGCTTTGTATAGTTGATAAGCTCCACTTGTAATACAACATTCCAGGAATTACTTATTTTGCTCATTCAAAAATAATCTCAAATGGTCAACCAAAGGTCTCAAGGTTTCAAATACAAGGACGTACGTTCTCAGTTATTCAGACTATTATGTGAAGAGTTGTCAGAGTGTATGAGGGGAAAATGTGTTGAGAGCTGTGGTATGTGAAGAGGGCAAGACAGAAACAGAGGGAGAGAGAGAAAGAGATTGAGAGAGAGAGAGAATCAATAGTGTTTAGACAGAGAAGTGGAGTCTAAGTGTGTGATCAATAGAGAGCAGAGAGGAGAGATTAGCTGCTTTTCTCTCTCAAACTAACACTGACAAATTGGTGAATTGGTGTATCGGCCCTTGGGCTAAACGGATTGACCTGCTGTTTCCATGTTCTACCGTGTACTGTCAATAAAGATCTGTGTTCATTGTGGCTCTCAATGAAGAGAGTGAATGAAGCACCATAAGAGAGAAAAAGGGAAAGGAAGGAAGGGAACTGAAGAAGTAGAGACCTGGTAAAGCAAAGAGTAGCCCAGGTGCCCATGTAGCCTCGATACTCACAAAATGTCCACACCTCAGCCTCATTAACACATTCGTGCACTCACATGTGCATCCTCGTGCACACTGTTATAAAACCATAATAACGTCTCCAGGAAAATTAATGGAAAGACAGATTAAAAACTAAGTGAGGAGAAACGGGCCACTGGTGTAGCTATTTGCAACTCATAAATCATTCTGACACACCCACGCGCATATAGACACACGCATAGACACACACACACATACACACACACGTACTGTAATTAACCACAGGCTATTTACTCTCTCCTGCTGTAAATTAGACATGCAGACACAGTTATTACATTAGGGGGATCTGCCATGCAGAATGCTAACAGGAGGAGGAGGGGACACTCGTACACACAACAACCGGCTCATGCAAACATAAACACACACATACATGTACACAAGAAAGAGGGTATGGAAGAATCATAGACTGACGGGAGTGAAAATGAAGCTGCAGCACAGAGAATAGGGGCCCCCAGCTCTTTGTTCCCTGCTGCATTTCATTATCTGAAACGCCAGCCAACACACACGACACACACACACAAACACAACGCACCTCCCCCTTCCCTAAAGCTGTCTGCCTCCACTCCATGCACACAGCACAAAAAGAGAGGAAAATAGAGATACTGCGTCAGTGCCATTCATTGGCATCTGGACTCGGTCATGACAAGCATGTCTGCACGGTCATCCTTAGCAAATCAAGCAAGCTGCTCTGAGTTGACCACCTCGCTTCAACCTGTGCTCACAGAAAGCTCTAACCCATAAATTCTATTTTAAACCGAACAATAGGGGATGAGGACTTGATTAAAGCAAGTATTGATACTCCGTCTTTGGTAGCTTGTCTCCATTTAGTTCATCTGAAGTTTTTTTTTTCTATCTTTCTGGCAGTCCTTCTGTTTGTGTGTGTGTCCTCTGGTTCCCCCTGCCTCCCTCACCCCTCTCTGTCCCTCTGTTTTCCCACGGTGATCGATAGCTCATTACAATCATTGACTGCGGCTCATCAGCACCTGTTAAGGTCTGGAGAGACAGAAAAGGTGCATGTGCTTCTTAGAGTGCATGTCTTTTGATGCAAGCCTATTGATGAATATAAAGATTGGTTTTGAATGAGTCATGGGTTAAGTTTGACATTTGAATAGTTATTTTCTGATTCACATCCATTGCTGTGGGTGTCTAGTTTGTCGCCGCTTTATGGTCCGTGGTCTTGGGGAACATCTTATTATGCAACTCACGTGGGTACCATGGTTTGTTGCTATGGTGATTGCCAAGGGAGCCAGAGTATTATAGGTGTTTATCCTAGACAGGAGCAAGGCTACTCTCTGTCTATCAGGACATGCTTCAATTTACCACACGGTTTGGACCACACATTAAGATCAACGCAGTTACAGAGGGACAAAGGGAAATCACAGAATACAACACAGTCAAGTGTTGATGTGATTTAGAGTAAAGATTATTCAGTATTCATATTCCTGGAAGAAAGACCTTGTTCAAACACTCAGTTGTTGGTTTAATGCGTCACTGCAGGGTTTGTTTTTGGAGAGGACAGGCTGTGAGCCGAAAGAAGCAAACAGAGAAAAAGAGAGAGACTCTGAGAGACGATTAGAAACTACAAACCGTGGTTAAAGGCAAGGAGAAATGTGTTTTAAAAGAAAAAAAGAGAACAATAGTGAGACCTCAAGAAGTCCCCCCTGGATTCATTCACAGGATGTGGTCTAAGTAAAGAGGAAAATTGGTGTAAGAGTGTGAAGTTTTAAGGAAAAGGGGATATAAATAGAGTGAATACAATGGAGGACTGAATAGAGAACAAGTCTCTCAGTCCATGCATAAATTACACACATCATTTACATATTCATTATGTTTTGTGTTCTAATGAGAGTATTTGCTTAATAGCTTCACCACCACTGGCAGCTTTTGTTTGACACAAGAGAATTTAAAGAGAAGGAGAAAAAAAAAAGAAAAACAAAGGAGCAGGGGTCATCTCAGTAAAGTGGGTGAGGTCAATGGTACGCAATCAATTTTACGATAATCATATCAATCATATTTCTGTATTGTCCGTGTGTGAACAAGCACAACATGCTCAAGGCTCTTAGAGATATGAAGTGAAGCACACATGATGGGGGTTGGTAAAAGTTAATTAAAACAACACAAGCTTTCTCCAAACTAAGGGCTCTCTTCGTCCTTCTCCTCTTGTCCCGATGGAATAAGTAACTGCTGCTGTAATTACCTACATGGCAGTCACTGAGAGCATTCCTTCAGGTGCCAAAAAAGTCTTCGAAATGACAACAAAGACCGGCGATTTGCAGCGTACCTTTAAGAAATGAAAAGTTGCATATGCGTCAATGAAGTAATGTTGAGTACATAGACACGTGCAGCATTACATACAAACTGAGGGGGTAAATGATTTAGAAAATGATTGAAAGAAATAAGGGAAAGAGAGAGGGATGGAAATGTAGAGACAGGGGGAAGGGCAACGGAGGGATGAGCTACAAATGAGAGCGATGGCGGTGGCAGGTTGGCACAGTGCCATCCAGTCAGGACTTGAGCGGGGGCGGGCATGGGCATGGGCGAAGGGGCGAGGAGAATAAGAATGAAAGAGGAAGAGAAACAGACCTCCATACTGCTACCATGGTGCCACCTTGGCACAGGCATAATGGGTCGTAACGAACGGGAGACTGGGCAGAGGAAAGGAATAGCAAAACGTAGAAGTAAGTAAGATGCCAGCAGACAGATGACTCCGATGTAGATGGATGAAGAAGGCACAGAAGGAAGTGGAAGAGAAAAATGGATGATACTATAAAACTGTAAGGTTTAACTCCATGATGAGCATCGATCATACGAAGAAAAACGGCGTCGGAAAATGCTACATTTTATCCGTTTACCGACTTTTCTTTCTCTCCATGCCAGCCGCGGTGTGCCAGCCAACGGGCAGCATGCCAGTGTACAGTCATGGCATACCCGGCGGGATCAAAGCGGATGGCGAAGAACTGTCATAGTCAAAGACAAGCGGACTCACCTCTGAGGATTTGCTACTAATCACCGTTTGTTTGCTTGGACAAAGCCAAGAAGAGGTGCCCGGGCAACGGTTGCCAGCGACTCTGTGATGGCATCTATTCGGGGGCGGCAAGGGCACAGAGAGAAAGATGGCATGCTGCCAAGACAACATAATACACACATTTGTAAACAGAAACCTCCATACGGTGAGCAGAACATTTCGGATGCCTTGAATGTTTTCGGCGATGGCATCCCCTCAAGGGAGAGACTAGAAACAGAGATGGCACCATGCCAAACGCAAACTGTGAGGCATTCACAGCCGCCATCAAAAGCTGT
This sequence comes from Chromis chromis, assembly GCA_900302755.1. Taxonomy (NCBI): domain Eukaryota; kingdom Metazoa; phylum Chordata; class Actinopteri; family Pomacentridae; genus Chromis; species Chromis chromis. Next base: position 2,061 of record OMNN01031265.1, on the reverse strand, counting down.
ACAAAAACGCGGTAAACACAGACACAAAATAGTCGAAAAAGGTTAGAAATAGAAACATAAACGCAGCTGTGGCGGGAGTATGGGACAAAAACCATTTCCTCGATGCCAACTCTGCTCAGTGCCAACTGCTGCACTGAAAGGAAGCTGCTGCCCACTGCAAAGAAGTAAGGCGAGGGATCGTACCATTCCACTATGGAGAGGAAGAGTATGCAAAAGAAGAGGAATAATGAGCAAAATGAATAAAGGATATAGAAGAAGAAAATATGAGGAATTTTGTGCTTAACGAAGAACAGTGGGAGTGGGTGGACAAGGATGATGAAGAGCCTCTTTCCTGCACTTGCACACCTGGGATGTTCTTAAAGGGATATCCCCTCAGACTGCTGTGTGTGTTAAAGGGAGGGATGTGTTGGCATCATCTCCAGGGTGTCAAGCTGTGTTTCTCTATTGCCAGTCAAGGAGGGTGCTGCAGTCGTCAGGGGCGGGCAACTGTCTGGGCATCTCATCTGCAGCTAATTAACAGCCACACACTAATTCTAACAGCCGATCATAATTAGCGATTTAATCGCTCGTCAACGCTTTTCTCCCCCCCTAAATTGTGCCTCCTATTTGGACACGTGCGGATAAGCTAAGGAACGCCGGATCCCCCTCCCCTCCTCCTCGTCCTTCTTTCCTTCATCCTTGGCTCCAGACTCCAGTGGGATCTTAATTAAGCCTGGGCTTCATTATGCAAATGGAGTACAATAAACGACAGCAGAGGTGGAGCTGGATACAGACTAAAACGGAACGGTGGGAGGGGAGCACTGGAAGTGGAAAATGAAGAGATGTGGAAGGTTACCAAAATCGTCTATATGATGTTACTGCGTTACAATAATTGTATATTGTTGTAACATGCACGTCTTCAGTTTGCCACTGCTACATGTGGAGTGAGAACCAACATTTCGCGCTCTGATGCTCCATCTCTGCTGCCACTGGGAAAACTTCTCTGAAATAACACTGGATATGCAGAATGTCATCTCTCACAAAGAAAATTCATAAGGGAATGGTGACAATGAACCCCTTAATATCACCAGTTGGCTGTTGTCGTGGATATGAAGAAAGATGGTAGATATGGGCACAGAGAAAAGAGGCAGACAGAAACACTGACAGTGGCAGCAGCATGGCAGCTAATGTCATCTCAGTTTAATCATCGCATGGGATCATGGGGTTCATGAAAATTCATTTGCATATCATTAAATAGAGAGAGGTTATTTGGTGCGGGCAGCCAAAATGGGATTGGATGAAGGAAAGAAAAAAAAAAAGGAAAATGGAGGGGCTCGTTATTAAACAGCAATGTTTTATAGTCCGCCAGCCGATTCATTTAATTTGGGCGTAATTAAAATGTGTCAGACTCAATCAATCATTCCAACAGGGATACTATCAATGTTTCAGTCTGAAAAAGACTAATCAGTGGATATGCGGTCAGACATTTTCCAATAACAGTCTGAGTGCTTTAGTCTACTCTGTGCTTGACCAATCGACTCTTTTTTCTGATTTATCTGAAGCAGTGTATCAAAGCATGCAGTTTAACTTCCGTGAATTGTGTCAAGACATATCTATCTGACAGGTGGTGATGCCACCCTGTGCTAGTCAATAAGAGGGTAGCCCAAGCTGTCTTTTTGACCTTAGTAATAAGCTGTCCATGGTGTGTATGTATGTGCATGCCCGTGTACATTTCTCATTTGCATAAGTGATGTAATTAGACCACCCTTTCACATGCAGATCAGTTTGACAACATGGCAATCACTCTAACACACATACAGCCATACAGCCATACACACACTTATACACACGACAACACACGCTTGCCGCCGTGACCACCCCCATATCATGGGGAGTCTGTTGTCTGTGAGCAGAGAGTGTAAAGATTAACATAATCCAGCTAATAAGTGTGAGTAATATTCACACAGTGACGCGTGGCAAAGACACTGTCCTGCTGATGCGTATTTGTATCTCATTATAGATGTAAAGTACTGTGGCCGCCAGTAGATAGGGAGGGGCGATGGGGGGGCGCGTGTGTAAGGG